>PVIY010003376.1:0-114097 GCA_004026745.1 Myrmecophaga tridactyla | reverse complement strand
ATGTGGGCAATACTGGAGAATGATTGATGAGAATTTGAAAAGAACAGAGATCCTTCTCTTTTGGGGTGCAATATTCTGTATATATCTGAGGTCTGGTTCATTTATCATATTATTCAAGTTCTCTATTTCCTTACTGCTTCTCAGCCTAGATGTTCTGTTGAAGCCTCCAACTACTATTGTAGAGACATCTATTTTTCCCTTCAGTTTTGACAGTGTTTGCCTCATGTATTTGGGGCACCATGATTAGGTGCATAATGTTTATGATTGTTTTTTCTTCTTAAATTTCCCCTTTCATTAATACCATGTCCTTCTTCATCTCTTATACAATTCTGCATTTAAAGTTTATTTTGTCTAATATTAGTATAACTTCCCCAACTCTTTTTTTGATTACTGTTTTCAAGGAATATCTTTTTCCAACCTCTCACTTTCAACCTATTTGTGTATTTGGATCTGAGGTGAATCTCCACAGGTAATATATAGTTGGTTAATACTTTTTTATCCATTCTGCTAATATGTGGCTTTTGATTGGGGAGTTTAATCCATTAACAGTCAACATTATTAATGTAAAGGCAGTATTTACTTTAGCCATTTGATGATTTGCTTTTTATATGTCATATCTTATTTTTCTCTCTTTATACCCTTTTCTTTACCTTTAGTAATACTCTTCTTTTCTACATTCTACTCGAAGCCTCTTGACCCCTTCTTTTCCTTTTATCTTGTGAAACACCCTTTAGCATTTCTTGTAGAGTAAGATCTCTTGTTGATGAATTCTCTGTTTCTGTTTAACTGTGAATATTTTGAAATTTTTCTTGTTTTTGAAGGACAGTTTTGCCAGATACAGAATTCTTGGCTGACCATTTTTCTTTTTCAGTATCTTAAATATATCAACTCTTGCCTTCTCACCTCCATGGTTTCTAATGAGAAATTAGCACTTAGTCCTTTTGCAGTCCCCTGTATGTGATAAATCCCTTTTACCTTGCTGTTTTCAGGATTCTCTTTTTATCTTTGCATCTGACATCCTGATTAGCATGTGTCTCAGAGTAAGCCTATTAGGATTTTTTTTCTGCTTGGAGTATGTTACACTTCCTAGAAATGTATATTTATTTCTTTCATAAGAGTTGAGATATTTTCAGATATTATTTCCTCAAATATTCTTTCTGCTCTTTTCCCTTCTCTTCTCCTTCTTTGAAACCCATGATGGATATGTTTGTATGCTTTGTGCTGTCATTCAGTCCCCAGAGATCTTGCTGATATTTTTCCATCCTCTTCTTTATTTGTTCTTTTGTCTACAAGATTTCAATTTTCTTGTATTCTAGTTCACTGATTCTTTCTTCTGCCTACTCAAACCTACAGTTGTATGCCTCTAAAGTATTTTTAATCTCTTCTATTTTGCCTCTCATTCCCATAATTTCTGTCATGTTTCTTTTCATACTTTCAAATTCTTCTTTATGCTCATCTATTGTCTTCTTGATATCCTTTATCTTTTAGCCATATTTTTCTTCACTTCCTTGAGTTGATTAAGGAGATTTGCTTGAACATCTTTGATTAGTTTTTCCAAATTCTCCTCTTAAATTTTAATTCGTTCCTTTGACTGGGCCATACCTTCCTGTTTCTTAGTATGGCTAGTAATTTTTGCTGATATCTAAGCATCTGATAATCTTGATGAGTTTATTCTGAAGGTCAATTTCTTTCTATTTCCTATGTTTTTTTTTTATTATTGCTTGGCTTTGTGTTAAGGCTCTTCTTTGATGTTTGGACTTGCTTTTAGAATAGTTTGTGTTCAACTGATCAGATTTTTTTTTTCAGCTTTTCTTTTTCTGATTCTTGCTCTGGATATGCAGTACAATTTTTAAGGTTGCACTATTTGTGCAATTGTTTTACCTCCAGGAGTAAGCTTCCTTATATTTATTCCTTCTTCAGGAATCTTTATCTGTCCTGTTTGTTCTTATACAGAATTCTCTCCCCAGCTCATATGAATCATTTAAATTCTCTCAGTTACTTTGTGCTATTTTCCTTGTAGTTTTAAGTTCTAGGAACATCCCTTTCATAGCTGTTCAATTTCTCTCTCTCTCTCTCACACACACATTCACTCTTTCTCTTTTCTGCCTCTTGTTTTTTCCCCATTAGGAAATCCCATATAGGGGAGCCAGATGGGTCATTAAGAAAGGTAGATCACTCCAAAAAAGTTCAGTTGCATTTATGGTCCAACCAACAGAATTTGGATGTGACTAGACCACTCACCAGCAGTGGCTTCTCTCCCCCACCCCCACCCCCAAGGGCCCCTATGCTTATGGGCTCCACCCGGGGTCTCTGCAGACTTAGGACCCAGTGCCTGGAGATGCATGGGGTTTAGCACACTGTGAGTGCCTCTATAATCTGTGGCCATGGTGGGAGGGAGGGATCCCAGCTGCTCTGTCTCTGAGGGACTCCCAAACTGCATGAGACTGAGTGAAGGGGAGGGAAAGGGATCAACATTCAAGGCAGCACTTTCCTATCTGATATTTTTCTTTTTCTTCACTCAAAATTGTGGCGTCCCATTCTCCATTCTCTCTTTTTCTCCCGAGTTTTAAGCAAGTCACAGTTCTCCTTTTATTGGTTGAATCTCTGGAGATGTTTTTCAGGGGTTCTCATATTGACATACTGATGACATCACTCCTTGGGGAAGAAATTTTTATGCCCCTTTCTGTTTCCAGCAAGGTAGTCAGGACCCTGCAGCAGACTGCCAGGGGAGTGGGGAATTGGCAGTGTAGTCACAGAGAAAGCAATTTGCTGTTCTTCACCATAATTTATCAGGCTCTTCCTCCCACTTTTCCACAGATGTAGGAAAGTCTTCTGTTCTCTAGAGTTTCAAAATAGTTATTTCAGACAGTTCCTGCCTGTTTAGTAGTTGTTTGGTGGAAGGACTAAGTCCTGGAGATCCCTACACTGCCATCTTACACAGATGTCTCCAAAATATATTTTGAGTATATAATTTAGAAAACAAGGACTACAGTTCAATTATATAAGGTATCAACTCAAGAAGATAGAAAAGAACTTAAAATTAAAGAAAGTAGATGAAAAGGAAAATAAAGAGCAGCAATCAATGTATTATAAAAGACATAAAATATATCAAGAGGAATTATAAACCATTTTATGACAATAAATGGGGCAACTTGAATGAAACTGTTGCATTCTTTAAAAAACACACCAAATGAAAATTGACCCGAGGACATAAGAGTCCCATGTCTGTTTAAGAAATTGAACCCATAATTAAAACCTTCTTCATAAATCAAATGTATAAGAAATAATATCAATTCTATACTAACTCTCTCAGAGAATAGAGAAAGAGGAAACAATTCTCAACTCATTTTATAAGTCCAGAATTTCCCTGACACCAAAACTTGTCAAGGACATGGCACATAAAGGAAAATAAAAACAAAGGTCAATATCTGTTATACCAATATAAACTCAAAAACCTTAAACACAATATTAGCAGATAAAAAGGACAATAAGATAATACATAATAATCAATGTAATTTTTTTCCAGGAAATGTAAGTTCAGCTTGAAGTTAAATATCAAGCAGTTAAATCTGCTATATTAGGAGAAATAAGAAGAAGGAAAGACATATGGTCATCTTAATAGACTCAGAAACAATTTTGATAAAATTCAACATCCTTTCAAGATAACAACTCTTAGCTAAATAAATATTGAAGTGCACTTATATAACCTATTAGAAGATATCTACCCAAAACCTACAGCTAATGGTAAAAAGAACACTTTCCTTCTGAATTCAGGAACAAGATAAGGATGTTCTCTATTATTAATCCTTTAAGCATTCTACTGGAGGTCCTAGCATGAGCTAGAAAATAAAGAAATCAACTTGTTCTCATTTGAAAATGATGTCCCTTTGTATCTAGAAAATTGAAATGAATCTACAAACACAGTCTTAGAATTTATAAACGTATTTAACACATTTTCTAGATAAATTGTCAATATATAAAATCAATGAATTTTCAGTTCTCTTTCTAGCTTTCTAAGATCATTGTTTAGATCTGAATTGTGGTCCTTATTTTCTAATACATGTACTTAACATGATATATTTCCTCTTAGCATAAATTTACCTGAATTTCACAATTGCAAATTAGAATTAGAAAATGAAATTAGACAATAATACCATTTTCACTAACATCAAGGAATTCTAAATACTTAGAAATAAATCTAGCAAAAGATTGTTAAGACTTCTACATAAATACTATAAAATATTGCTGAGAAAAAACTTAAGAAAACCTAAATAAATGGAAAAAATATAACATTCTTGGGGTGGAGGATTGAAAGACACACACACAAATATGTAATCGCCCTATTTAAAACAAAGACATCCCTGCAATCCAGTGATGAAAGGATTTATTTCTAATAAAGATGCTAAATCAAATGGATATGTGTATCTAATCATATAATTGGAAATGGAAAATAGACCTAAATGTGAAAGATAAAACAGTAAAACTTTTGGAATAAAATATAAGAGAATATCTTCATTAGCTTGAAGTAGGCAAAAATTTCTTAAATGGAACATGTTTAAGATGAAGCATAAATGGAGACAATTATGTAATGGACTTCATGAAATTAAGAACTTCTAATAATCAAAACACCATTAAGAGAGTTAAAAGGCAGAACACAAATCAGGAGAAATTATTTGTAATGAGCATATCTGGCTAAGGGCTCAAATTCAGAAAATTTAAAGAATTCCACTTCTTAGAATACAGAAAATAATAACTACTAAGGGAAAAATTGACAAATTAGACTCCTTCAGCATTAAAAATCTTCTTATCAAAAGAAACAAGAAATTGAATAGGACAATCACATATTTGGAGAAATTACTCACAAACTCGTAGTAACTATAAGCTAAAACTCTTAAAAGTAAGCACAGTGATAAATCTTTATGACCTCATTTTTGACAGTATATGCGACATCAAAAGCAGAACAAAAGAAAAACATAGATATATTGGACTTTATCAAAATAAAAAAATTATTTGTGCATCAAAGAATATTATCAAGAAAATGAAAAGACATCTTATAGAATGGGAGAAAATATTTTGAAATTATATATATGGTAAGGGTTTAACAACCAGAATATTTTAAGAACTACAGCTCAACAACAGAAAGGCAAATAACCCAATTTTAAAAATGGGCAAAGGAATTGAATATATATTTATCCAAAGAAGATTTACAAATGGCCAACAAATACATGAAAAGATATCCAACATCACTGGTCATTAAGAAAAGGCAAATCAAACCCTGAATGAGATGTATTTCACACCTCTAGGATGGCTAGATTTAAAAAAAAAAAGGAAGGAAAAAAATCAAGTAAACAAGTATTGTTGAGAATATGAGAAAAAGGAATCCTTGAACATCACTTGCAGGAATGTAAAACAGTGCAACCATTGCGGAAAACAGTTTGACAATTTCTCAAAATGCTAAAAATTAGAATTATCATATGACCCAGAAATTTCACTTCTGGGTGTGTATCCAAAAGATATTGCAACATCATCACACAAGAGACTCATACATGAATGCTTATAGCAGAATAATGCATAATAGCTAAAAGATGGAAACAATTCAAGCTACCATCAATAGATAAGCAAAATGTAGGGTACACATACAACAGAGCATCAGTCCTAAAAGGGAATGAAGTACTGATACATGTTACAAGATGGATGAACCTCAAAATATTATGCTAAGTTAAAGAAACCAGACAGAAAAGGTCACATATATGTAATTCCTTTAATGCAAAACATCCAGAATAGGAAAATCCATAGTGACAAAAAGCAGAGTAGTGGTGGCCAGGAAATGGGGGTGGGGTGGGGTGAGTGAATGTTTAATGGATATGGGTTTCCTTTAACAGTGATGGAAATATTCTGGAATTAGATACTGATGCTAGTTGCACAGCACTGTGAATGCACTAAATGCCACCGAATTGTACTCTTTAATTGTTTAAAGTGGGAAGTTTTATGTTCTGTGTCTTTTACTACACTAAAAAGAATCAATATGAAAAGGATAGATAATTGAATAGAAAAACAGGAGAAGAATTTTAAAAGGGACTTTACAGAAGAGGTTTCCAAAAAGGCAAATAAATACTTAAATAGTCCTCAACTTCACAAGTCATCAAGGGAATGCAAAAAATAACTGGACAACATTTTAGACTCACTAGAATGGCTAAAATAATAATACTAGAGAATGTCAAATTTGGTGATGATATGGAGGTGGTATAGTTTTATTACTTCCCTGAAAGCGTTGTGAATTTTTACCTGTCCTTTAAAGAAACTGGCTATGACTATCAGGGCTAAGCACACAACAGTACGATGAACAGCAATTCTCTTCTCAGTTATAAGCTCGAAGGATATGAGTACATATGTCCACAAAACACCTTATACTCTTGTGTTCACAACTGCTTTATTCCCATAGATTCAAATTTGAGGCAATTCAAATATTGTCCTATAAATTGTATAAAAAATTATGGAATATTCACATGGTGGAATACTATGCAGCAATCATAAAGAATTAACCACTACTTGTGCAATAACATGGATGGATTCCAAAGACATAGAGAAGAGTGAACAAAGCCAGGCTTAGAAATATTTATAAGGTATAATTCTATCTAAATAAAGTTCAGAAACAGACAACACAACTCTGTGGTGACAGAACTCAAAATGGTGGTTACATCTAGACAGATGAGGATTCAATGGGAATAGGCATAAGAAAGCCTTCTGAGATGCTGGGAATATTTTATTTTTAATCTGAGTGGTGGTTACATGAGTGTGTATGTATATATACATATAATTTTACTGACCCCTGTACACAAGGTTTGCAAGTTTTATATGTTATGCATCAATAAAAATAATAATATATTGTTTCTGGCTAGCACTACCTATTTATTAAAGGTTATATGGAAACTCTGCTCTTTGTCATCAAATTGAACTTGAACATTGCAGGTTGCTGTGGCAGAGAGCAAGAGAGAAAGAGGTGATGCATACACTGGCTGTTAAAGTCTCAGCTAGAAATAATGCTCATTCCATTGACTCATCTTCCATAGGTCAAGCAAAGTATATGGCCATAGTTTATTTCAGTTGGACAGGGAAAACCATCTTCCCATGTGCCCAGAAGAAAAGATTGGAACAAGGAAGTGCCATTATATATTTTATGTGTTAGTAATATCACCTTTAATGTCCATATCTAGTATAGGTTAAAATGGATCAAGGAAATAGTATTGAAATATATATTGCAATTGAAAGGTGATTATGTGCTGGACTGATGTTTCTCCTCTAAGGGAGCTGTCTGCAATCTAACAGGTATATAGGAAATTTACTGAAACTTTTAAATTCTGAATCTACACTTTTAAACCCCATTAATTCAGAGTTTTCTAGGATATCACCATAAGGATCATCCTACCCAATCAAGCAGTAGTATATTGCTTCAGTCTCCATGGTACTAAATCAACTAAGGTTGAAGAAAACCCTGAGGTCCTCTTTTACTTGTGTGCGTGTGTGTGTGTGTGTGTGTGTGTGTGTGTGTGTGTGTTTTAATACTTAACCATGTTCCTTTAGCCTTCTCTTAAAGAGTGATTTTTCAATCCCTTAATCATCCTTGAGTCCTCTAAATTTTCTGTGTGCTTCCAAAATTGTGCTGTCTGGCACTTGTGCAAGTTCTGACTACCACTAAGCAGCCCTTAAATCCAAGTCAGAGCTTAAAATGTTCATTTCTGAGTCATTTAAACATTATTTTAAATTCAAACAATTGAAAATCCCCTGGTTTTACATGTTTTAAATTTACAATATTATATACATGGGATATTTTGTGTTTTGTGAGATTCAAAGAGAGATGGAACACACACATGACACTTTCCCCTTGTGACCTCAAGGTCATTTTAATTTCTATTTAATTTTTTTCATATACTGTATGGCGGGGTCACATTTCATGCAAGTTCATTTTTAAAGCATGACAATGCTATGATTTTCTATATTCTTTTAAAAATGCAGATTAATGCTTGTTCTGAAGAGATTCCATTGCTCTTGAATATATAACACTGCAGGAGTTCACTTTTCTTGCTTTCATTGCAAGTCATTAAGGGAAATTTTCTGTTGCAAAATGATTATTATAGCGTTTTCCACTGTGAGATCCTCAGGTATGTTCATTAACAAAAGATTATTTTTGTACATAAGAACATAGCCTTATGTTGTTAAACATTAATAAGGCTTTATTTCATTTCCTCATTGCTCATAGTATTCACATAAATGTCTTTCATATGTTTCAAAGTTTAAAGTCTCGTAATGATATGAATAATTTTTATTTAATTCCATAGACTGTGAAATTCTGCATGATTGTGATACTTGATCCTGTGCACTTGAAACTTAGAAATTTATTTCTGTTGTTTATTGCCATCTACTGTGTTATATTTTTGTAAGAGTTCTATGTGATTGCAAAGAATATATACTCTGTAATTTTTTGGGGGGGTGAGATTTTCCAAATATGACAGATCAAGTGAGCTGTTCAAATCTTCTCTACTTCTACTATTTTTTCTTTTTTCCTGCTTGATCTATCCATTTCTCAGTGAGACGCATTAAAATTTTCTTCCTAAATTTTGTGTATATCTATACCCCATTGTAGTTCAGCAGATTTTGTGTGTTTATGTTTTCAGATGACGTTATTAGATATAAGACAATTTGGCATTTCTTATCTTCCTTGTGAACTGGACATTTATCATCAAGTAATGATCCTCTTTATCTCTAGATTTTTTTTCCTTATATACTATGCTGTCAGATAATATTTATAATATTTTATAAATATTTGTAAAATTTACAGAAATTTTATTTTGGTTAATATAGACCAAGTGGGTTATTCTTCATACTTTTACTTATTTATTTATTTATTTTTGCATAGGCAGGCACCAGGAATCAAACCCGGGTCTCTGATATGGCCAGTGAGAACTCTGCCACTGAGCCACTGTGGCCCACCCCATACTTTTATTTTTAACCTTCCTTTGTTCTTATATTTTGGGGATTCATCTTATAAACAACATATAGGTAGATTCATTTTGTTTGCCTTTTTCCAGGCTGATGATCTTCTTCTCTTAAATGAAGAATTAAATCCATATACAATATTGTAATTAGCGACACTAGTTTTATTTGTAGCCTCAATTTTATGCTTTCTCTTTGGTCTGCGTTTTCCTTTTTTTTCCCCCTCTAGACCATTCTTTATTCACATATCTTTATATAAATTAAAGGACATCAAAATACATCTTCCATGACAACAAATTAAAAAGTATTTTCCTTTTTCCCCACTTTTCTTCGATTACCCAGATTCTTTTTAATGTCTTTCTCCTGAAGCCCCTATGGAAAAATCAATCTCCATCCTAAGATCACTGATTAATTTTTCCCTCATTTGATATTGATTCAGGTGAATGTTGCTCCCCAAACTAAGCTATCTTTTTTAATTCTCTCCCTCTGATTTCTGTTTTCCAGTTTTCCTAATTCAAGGATGACATAGTCAGTGTTCCCAGAGTAGACAATTTCCATTCCTATTACTGAAACTCTTCGGAAAATCTAAGCATGCAGTTTAGCAGTTTTCTCTGAAGACACGAGCCAGGTTAAATTATTGAGGTTCTTGTGATTTCATTAATTCAAGGGGTCCAGTTGTGTCTTTCCACGGAAGGAAAGGAAAATAGCTGCTAGCTATCCATAAGGTCTTATCTTCCTTATCTCAGTGGAAATGCAATTTTGAAATGAAGCTAAAGGTTTCAAGATTTGCTTTTGTGGGTGATCTGAATCACTGAACACATGGCCTTGAGACATGGAGTTCATAAATACAAATAGATGTCTCATCTATTACACACTTTTAAATCTTAGTCAAATCTCCCCCTTCTATCTGTATCTTATTGATAAAAATACATATGATCTTTCAGAATCAGATTGTCATTCACAATGATTTTCTTAGAATAAGAACGAAAACTTTAACTAATTAAATAGTTTATTAAAAGAATCTTGCTAAATGTAGCCTAGTCTGTGTTCGTTTTTCACTTTTCTTGCTAATGTACAGAAATATATTAATTATGCCTTTTGAATTTTTTCTCAGAGGACCAGAATAAATGACTTTGAGGACTGTTACTACACAAAGTCAGAAAAGTCATTGAATGTGATTTTGATTTCACAATATTTTTGATCATCATCATGTTTATTAAAAGAGCCACTAAAAGTTCATCACGCTGGGTGAACCCTGGTGGCTCAGCAGGCAGAATTCTCGCCTGCCATTCTGGAGACCCAGGTTCAATTCCCGGTGCCTGCCCATGCAAAAAAAAGTCCATCATGCTAATTTAACTGAGAAAATCTAACAGACTGTCATTGGATGGCATCCACTAAATTAATGTAGGAGAAATATAACTAAAGCCTCAGCTATTGTCATTTAAAAATAAGCAAAAAGATGTAATTATGTATTAATTACAAGTAGCAATGACGTCATTAGTAAATGAATTAAAATCATTATATAAAACAGAAAATCTGGAAAACCCCTTCGGTCTTCATTTAAGTTTTATTATAATTCATTGATATTTTAGTCTTATTCATGAATTTGAATTGCTAATTCTAATTCACACCTATGTACCTTAATTTGAAGTGTTATAGGGGAAAATAATCCCTGTTTCCTTCTTTCTGAAAGTTCCTAGGGATGTCACATTTTCCCTCATGTTCCTCTGGGGGCAGGCTCTTCAGCAAAGTTGGCTGGCTCAAGGCAGAGCTGCCTAGGTAGTAAGTTGGTATTTTTCTCTGAGTTAAGTGAACAATACAAATCTGGTTCTCCTATTATGTCCTTCTACTTAATCTTTATCAAATATAAGGGAGATATTTTCACTTCTGTCTCTGACCTTTTGTCTTGCTTCTCAAATTATTCAGGATCCAAGGTTGAGAAGAGTACTATTTATTTGACTTCTGAGGAAATCAAATACCCAGTATTGGATATGTCTGGCAGGCCATCCTATCCTCATGTTTCCTAATGAAGTATCTTTCATATTTGGGAAAAGGGTACTTAGTAAATGGGAGGTACTCAATTATGGTTTTGAATAAATATACGAATGAGTGATTCAGTGAATCAATGAAAGCACAGAAATCTAAATCATTTTGATTTCTTCTATCAATTTTTCTGCTGTCTTTAAATATCTTTAATTTGCTTTCCTAATTTATTTATGGATATTTATATAACATAATAACACTTCATACTAAACTTTCTTACCTCCACCTTGACCAAATGTAAGGTACATTTACTCTACAAACTTGAATTAAGTGCCTGGCACTCTGCTAAGTGTTAATATTAAAACAAATAGCACTCAATCCTTCCCCTCAAGAGTTGTCAGTTGTAGAAGATTAAATTATGTGAATTCATGAGCAGATATTCTGTTCTTCCTAAAAATATAGAGGTGGAAACCAATCTTTGTGATGTTATCTATTTTTCACAAACACAGACATCAATATGAAGAACTTTTCTCGTAATTGAGAAGATTCCCTATTAGCATATTACTCTTTTCCTCTCATTCTATTTCCCCCTTTAATTCTTTGCCTTCCACACTGCTTTAATCTTCTTTACTTCTGAAAAGTTTACATCTTTGAACTTTCCTATCTACCCCATTACTCCCTTCCTTGAGAAATGTCTCACAATTTATGGGCAGTTGACTGACTAATCTCAATTTAATTATACAACTTTAGCTCTCTGGTAAAGATTGATTCAACCAAGTACATCAAGAACAGATTCTTGTTCTAACTGGATGAAACAAATTCTTGAGAATTTGGGACTGAAATTCAGAAATCCTAGCCAGTCGAATGTTGACTAAACTGAACTAAGCAGATGAAAAATCTGCAATTCTAGGAACCAAACTTCTTACACAGGCAAGCCAGTCTGGAGAAAAGGAGCAATGGGGTAAGTCAGATTTCCACTTCCTGGTGTTAATCCTTGGAAAGACCTGGTTAAACTTTACACTTTGTGTTCTCTGACACAAGTATCTTCCCTCCTTCCTTCCTTTGTCACTTCCTCTTTCCTTCTCCTTCCATCCTTTCTTCATTCTTTCCTTCCTTCCTTCCTTTGTTCTTCCCTCTCTCCCTCCCTCCCTCCCTTCCTTTCATCTATCCATCCGTCCATCCATCCATCCGTCCATCCATCCATCCATCTTTCTTCCCTGTTCCTTTCTTCCTTTCCTTTGTAATGTAGTTGTTGTGGGATTCTGTAACTTTCATTCGAAAGAATCTTGGCTTGAAATTTCTCTTTCCTTTGTCTCTAACTTTCTCTAGGTCTTTTAATTCCTGTCTTTGCCCTTTCTGATACCCCTTTCCTGATCAAGATCTGCCATAATCCTCTCTACTATTTCTTTTCTTTCCCTTTTTCTCTCATCCCTTTTGCCTCTTTCTCCACTTCACTCTCTCTCTCTCTGCCTTCTCCTTCTATGGTAGTTCAGACCCTCAGCTGTCCATTCTTATACATATTCTCCTCTAAGATGTCCAGGTCTGTTCTCCTTTCATGGCTTTTTTCTTTCTTTCTTATTCACCATTTCCCACTCTTGGCTCGAGTTTTTCTCCAATCTGTGCCTTGTATACACATGTAAGACTTTGTTTAGGTTTTTTGATCCTTCTATTTCCCTATCTATGAAAGAGGGAAATCTATCATGCCTTATTATAAGGGAGAAACTACAGGAGAGATCTCCATTTTATCTCTAAATATATAAACATACCACTAAAGAATCAATATTGTATGAATTTTCTTCATCAAGGCAATTTATGATGACCCATTTGATTTTCCCTTTTGTAAAAGAAAATTGAATGAACCTCACATGTTTTAAGGTCAACGTGTCATGCTTTACCATAGCACATAGACCAAAATTCTCAGCCTGAGCAATGTGAGAATCCATTCAGTAAAGTTTGACTTTGTCTTCAATTAAAAATACCGCTACATGATTGTCATTCATTGTTCTCCTTAAAGAAGGTGAAAATATGCATCAAGGTAATGCTTATAGTCATTTCTAGGCTAAAGAGGAAGACCTATTTTTCTTTATAGGAATATACTTCCTGACATTTGTCCCACTGCATTATGATCAAAGGGTTGTAATGCTGAATGTGAGAACTTCTCAAGGCGGCTGCCAGCAAGTGGTTATGTAAGATTCTACATAAAGGCAACGTCCATTATACAGCCTGACTGTCAGATATCCTTTGCAGGCTACATATAGCTGAATATAACAAACAAGTTTCTGAATACTTGGATACCACAGGCTCTTTTAGATTTTTTTATAAGTATAAAAATACACAGGCATGCTGTTGCCAGTTATTTCAATCCAAAGAGATTTGGCTGCTATAATCAAGCCCATGAATGTTGATCATACTTTCCTTTATAAACAAATGATGAGGACTTTGGTGACAAATATGGAGACAAAGTTCTTTCTCAAATCCATTTCCTCCTACATAACAGGCAGGAAAATTGGCCTAAGTAATCGTGTAACTCTCTGAGCACCTTTCCCATATCAACCTTTTAGTCAAATGTGCTCATTTGTCACTGTTAATAAGTATCATGTTAACTATTTTCTTATGTTGAATGTTTGCTGTGGAGTGATTTTAAAATATGACATGAAATTATTTAGGAATTTTTCATCTATTGACTTTTATCCACTTATAGAAATACAAATATTCAAAAAGATTTGCAATGAGGTTTTTCATAGCAAAATGTTCATGATTTAATTATTTCAGTCAGATGTCTAATCAAATATTTCCTTCTCTGAGATACTTTCCAAATTGATCTTGTCTAAACCAGAGCTTCCCCATAACCCTTTATACCATAGTTTGCCTTAGTGTCTTTATAGTATGTCATACCTTTATATGTATACAGAGGTTTTTATCTATTGAGTACTCCTTCCCCAGCTAGCATATTAACACCACAAGAGTAGAGATTCTGTCTTTTTTGCTGAATACTGTGTATCCCCTAGCAGAGAATAAGTGCTCATTTGGTGATGAATGAATGAAATGTAGCATTAGCAATAATGATAAAAATATGGAAAAAAATTATATTTCTTAATAAAGAGGGATTTTTTTGTTTACCATTGAGTAAAGCAAAACCTATAATTGTATATACAATATGATCACAACAGTGTATATATATTCCAAGAAGGAAAAAGTAGACTGCATCCTAAAATATCTGTGCTGATTGTGTTTGGATGGCACAATCATGTTTTTTTCCTCCTATTTTCTACATGTTTTCCAATGATTTTGCAATTATTTTTTATCACTTGTAGCCAGAAGAAACCAAACAAATAGGAAGGAAAGGAGAAAAGATATACAGTAATGATTGAGTATTTAGATAGATGTATAATAGTTTTTAACATTTTTTTGAGTATCACTATGTGCAGATACTGTTTGAAATTTATGTAGATGAAATTGCCTAGTTCTCATAATTACCCAGTGAAGTTAGTACTATTTTATGACCATCAATTCACAGACGTGGGCATAAAATGGTCATGCTACTTTCCAAGTTTACCCAGTAAAGTAGTAGATCTTAAATTTGAACCCCTGTCTGACTCAGGGTCTGTAGTCTACTAATTAAAAATGAGGAAGGGAGTAATTGCTTCCAAAATAAGTATAAAGAAGAAAATACAATTTCATTCATAACTTTACTTCTGACTTATTTCTTTAAAACACACAGTGCAAAAGGTATTTTTAACTATTTAAAATAATTCATTTTGGGTTTAGCCAAACACATAGAGAATAAAATATTTGGACAGAAGTGCTGGAAGGTAAATTAGTGAGTTACAGGATAACATTATATTACAGATAATTATCATAGTCTAATGATATTCCAGACTATTATGAAGAGCAAGTTTCTTTAATAAACCCGAATTATCTCTATGAAGAAGCCTATTGAATCTCACATTATTTTTTTAAACCTATGCATATATTTCTAGAGCTTTGTGGTTAGATGCCATTTTGAAGTGGTCTGAAAACAATTTCCTCTAAATTTAACTTTATGATTTTCACACTTTCTAGAAAAATTTACAGAACACATCATAACTCCAACTCTCCCCTTATGTGTTGGAAAGAATAGTGACTTTGGAAATATATTGGTTTAGGTTTGAATCTCAAGTTAACATTTCACTTTTTTGTACTATTCATGATGCACAAAGCCCAGGTATATGATTTACAATGTAATGTTCAGAGTGTAGGCCATTGCATTTCCATAGAACTAAATGGCCCAATTGTCATTTTCAAAATTAAGAATCCTGAGTATTTATTATTTATTAATTATGACAAATGGGTTAATTATATAACTATAAAATTGATTTAAGTCACAGCTGACAGTTGAAAATGCTTTTACAAAAGCAATATACTTGATTCTGTTCTCAGTGAAAACGGTTCAGGAAATTTAATTTAGGATGCCAGGTGGCACAATAGGTTATATATTAACTTGTCCCCTCTGGAAAATTAAATTTGAATTTGGCTCTGATCACAAATGAAATGAGTCATTTGGTACATGCCACTAAGGATACTCACAAAGCCAAAATGACATTTCATTGAAAAATCACCTGTTAAGAAAAATGTCTGCAGTCACTGGGGAGTTTTCAAGAAAAATAAGTGTGTTGGACAAAAAGAAAGGGAACCAAGGGGCTATTGTAGATTGTAATCTTTTTTGAAAATCTGGAGGAATGAAAGTGCTGTATCACTTAAACACTCTTATTCATTAGAAATTCTTTAAGTTTTAGCTGTGTATTTCCTCTTTTTCCCTGTTGTAAGATCCTAAAAGATTATTCAATATTCTTCTAACGGAAATTTGATTTTTATCTTGTCACAGATTTAGCCAAATGCCAGTTTGCATCAAATTATCATAGATTATTGAGCTCACTGCAAGGAACCATCCAATCGTGATTTCAAACTATATGGTTAGATCTTATTGTTTCAAGTAAATAAATAATATGTCTATTATCTGTTCATTTAGAGGACTGAGAAAAAGTACACTTGTCAGACTTTAAAGATAACCTTGGTTGGAATTAATGCTTATTCTTTTCATTTTTATACCCTTGTCCATATAATGATCAAGCATTTAGACAGACAATGAGATTTGTAAAAGAACAGTAAAATTTCCCAAACAATATAACATCCAGGTTCTTTCCTATTTACTATTGAAGAAATATAGTACAAAAATATTAAAATACCCTTAATTCCTCATCTTTCAATTGCCTTTTACTGGGTTCTAAATAGACACTGTCAACATTGTTTTGTGGTCTCCAAATCTGAGGGGACTATGTTTTCTGAATCAGGCCATGCCCACTTTATATTCTGCTAAAAGCTATAGCCAGATCATACATAGCTATATCATAACTTCTTTCCAACCCCTGTCTGAAAACTGAAATTTTCAAGGTCAAGGCAAAATGAAGAGGTCAGGTAACCCCCAGACTATAGTTTTACCTCAGCAGGGAATTTCCAGACCATTCTGCTCCATCACTGGAGGAAGGTTATGATAAAAATTTAAGCATAATTTGGCAAAGTTAATGACAAAAATTTATTCATAGCATCCATGGGTTTTATTTCCAAGATTATTGCTAGGCAAAGATTCTTGTTTAGCAATCTTATTAGACCTTAAACAAAGAGGAAAAAAAACTGAATTTAAGTAGATTAAGACAAAAAGTCAGGCAGCAAGATTTTTTTCTTTTTTTTAGTTTTTCAAAAATGTCATAGGAATCAAGATGGCAAAGTGAAAAACTTCAGGTCTCTACCCTCCAACAGAAGCTTTGAACAGCCAGCAAGAATGGTCTGAAGCATCTTTATGGAACTTCTAGGAAATGGTTAAAGGATTGCGGTAATGGGATGAATGCCTAATCAAGATAAAAGCCCATTTAAAAGCAGTAGGATCTTTTGCTGCCCTGCTGGCCCCACCCCCATCCTCTCTGGCTGGACACAAGAGCTGGCCTGTGCTCCTAATGCTGGTTTCATGACTGAAACCTCATGAAGAAATAAGTCCCTGATCCTAGTTTCTGAGGGAGCAGAGTAACTCTCATGCACATATGCCTAGCTGATGGTCTGAGGAACACACTGTCCCACAAATTGCCCTGCATATAGAAACAGGCTCACAGAGCTCTTTTATCGAAAGCTGTGGGAGAGCAGTCATGAGTTGCCTGAAGTAAGGAATTGGTGGTTAGGATGCACAGTGCAGTGCCAAGGACGATGAAGAAACTATTTCCTAGGAATGTGGGACACTAATATCCATGTATATAGGGGAATTCCTAGAGCCTATGCCCAAGAGAAGACCCATGTGCAGAAAGGAAAACGTCATGCCTAGGGTACCTAAATAAGATTAACTGCCAATATCTCATTGGAAATCATGTATGCAAGAAGACAGCGGGAAGGTATATTTAAAGCGCTGAAAGCAAAAAAAAATTGTCAATCAAGTATTCGATATTTGGGAAAACTGTCTTTCAAAATGAGGGTGGGATTAAGACATTCCCAGATACACAAACCGAAGGAGTTTGTCACCGATAAACCAGTCCTACAAGAAATGCTAAAGACAGTTCGGTAGGTTGTAAGGAAAGGATACCAGACAATTGACTGAAACCTTTTGACGAAATAGAGAATACCAGTAAAAACAATGGCTTGAGTAAATATAAATACCAGTATTATTATATTTTGATTTGTAACTTCGCTTTTTATTTCCTATTGGATCTAAAAGGCAAATTGTCTAGAATGTAATGATTCATCAATGGTTTTGGATAAGAATTACATAAAGGTGGGGGATAGAGGAAGATAGGAACATAGTTTATGTATACTATTGAGGTTAAGTTGGTATTAAAACCAGTGGGATTGTTTTAGCTTTAGGGTGTTAAATTTAAACCCCCCTTGTGGCCGTAGAGACAGAAATTAGAGTATAGGTTATCAGGATGGGTGGGGTAGAGGGGTTAGGGCAATGGGGAGTTAATCCTAAATGAGTGCAGGGTTTCTGTTTGGGGTGAAGGGAAAGTTCTATAATGCATAGCGGTGAGGGTACTGATACACTGTGAATGGAGTTAATCCCATTGAGTGGTGTGCTTGGGAGGGGAAGATTTGTGTTGTATATACATCTCCATAATTTGATAAAAAAGAGAGAAACTAAACGGATAATGAGAATTAAATGCAGTACATAATCCTGGATGGGATCTAAGAACAGAAGGAAAGAGGCTCAAAAGGATATTAGAGGGTCATAAGAACAAATTGGAATATAGAATGTAAGCTTTAAATCAATGTTAAATTTCTTGAACTTGATGACTGCACTTAAAGTGATTAGATAAACATTCTTGTTTGTAGGGAAATTACAAGGAAGTAGTGTTTGTTCAATATGATCTGTGAAACCTGCTCTCAATGCTCGGAGAATAGATACATGAATAGATAGGTAGATGGAGAGAAATGATAGAATTAAATGGCAAAGGGGGCAAAATGTTAAAATTGGTGGATCTGTGTATGGGAGTTGGGGGTATGTTGGAGTCCTCTGTTTAGGGTATATTACTTTTGCAATTGTCATTTAAGTTCAAATTTTTTTGAAAACAAAAAGTTCAACAAATTTAAATGTTATAGGATTAGCATATATTAAATTAGCCTTCCTTAGTACAAATATGCCAATATATTTTTATAGAAAAGAATGCATTGGCTTTTTGGCAAATCTTACGTAGGAGAAATGACCCTAAGTTTATTAATATCTCTAATCACATAGAAAGGAGAAATCATTACAGTTGGAATGATTAAAAAAAAACCTATTATAGTAAATTACAATAAATACACACAAATAAAAGTAAATACAACCAGCTCTTCTATAAAAGGATAAAGAAGCAGCTCTTTAAGCATAGTTTCTGTCTTTCATATGGCCTAAAAGAAATTTACTTTCCTTGATTTCCATTTGTCTCTTATTATCTTCAGAACCATAAAAACTAAAAATTATAGTTGTTTTTGTGTGATAACATCTAGTCCTCTATTCTCTAGGAAGAGCTTGATATATATAAATAATGAGGAACTCTCTCTGCAATGTTCAAGCATAATGGGTAAAATATTATTTTGCTTTGATTATTTTCAACAGCTATTTAAAATCTGACTTAAAGAGACTGCCAACTGTGGAAACAAAGACAAAGTTGGCAGTATGTATTTTTTCTCTTCTAAGAAATAGGTATTGAGTTACTTCTATCTTTGACATAATGGAGAAAAACACACCTTTTCAGTGATAGGTATAAAATGTTCAATTTATTGTCTAAATATTTTTTCAACCTCCAAATTGAAAAGCAACTGCATTTTAACAGTCATCAAATGCTAAATCCAGTCTTAATTTTGCAGAGCTCTTTTTGTCCCCTTTAAAAATGAGGTCCCAAACATGTGGCCAAAAGTTTTTGTAAACACTAAAATCAATAGTGAATAAAAAAAGTAGCTCTATAGGACTTCTAGAATGTATTTCCTTAGTCAGACCATTATCAAAATCATTTCCTAAGACTTGGAAAGAGCGTTTTGTATCTGGGTTAGGATTTATTTGAAGTAAACATAATAAGGGAAACACAGTATCACTATATTCATTTTTCTAACATTTAAAATTCTCAGAATGCTGACGTCATTGGGAAAATACATTTTACTAATATACCTTAATTTTTAATGAGCTTGCTTTGCCACATTTCTAATTTATAAAGTCAGAATTTAATATCACTATAAAGGATCCTAGCTTATTTGACATAATTAGATCATGTCATTCCTCTGTGTAACTTCCTTCAGTGAATGCCTATTGCTTTTAAATTAGAAAACTATGTACATGTGTAGGTGTTTCTATCGGAGTTCTAAAATACAAGCAACAAAATAATTCTGCTATTTTAAGAAGGAAAAGTTGAATTGCTTGTTGGGTCCATACTAATAATGGGTGACTAATTACAAGTCTTGGAAGGCACACAGGAAAAAGACAAGTCTAGATGTAAAAAAAAAAAAAAATCTGAAGATACAGAAATTACCCTTTAGAAATGATAACCTAGAGAAGTAGCCAAGCCTATCAGGTAAGAATATGGTCTCTGGCGCCAGCCTGACTTGATTGAATCTTGAGTCTGCTACTTACCACTGTATGACTTTGTGTGAATGACTTAAACGCTGTGGTTTAGTCTCCTATCTGTAAAATAAGATTGCTAACAACTCCTGCTGCATCAGGAGCTTAAATTAGGCAGTCCAGGCTAGAGAGGGTGGCACTGTGACAACAAGCACCACTCAACATTTCATCAACATTACATAAATATTTCTTGCTCATGATAAACGTACATCATGGGTTGCCTGGGGACTGGCCCAGATTGTTGTCAGCTTCACTCCAGGTTGAAGAGGCACTCTCTGGAACTTCACCAGTGGCTATGACAAAGGAGAAAGAGGGGCTGGCAACCTGATGATAGGTTTCAAAGTGAAACATATTGCTTCCACTCACAACTCGCTGGCCAGTACTGGTCACTTAGTCTATACAACCAGATAGTGTACTTGTACCAATTGTCCAGAATGTTTAGAAGTTGCTAAACATGCTAATACATGTAAAATGCTTAGAGTTGGACCTGCCACATAGTAAGACCTATATGTGCATTTATTAATAAAATAAATAGCCAGGATACTTCTGTCTCTGGATACAGTTATAGCTAACCTTATTGAATACAAACCATTTTATTGCCTTTGCACCATTCACTTCAGATACACCCCCCAGAGATGAGGTTTCAATACTTGCACATGCCCTTTCTGCCGTTGCCCTCAGTTTCCACATTGAGACATGATACAAACCTTATACATATCAGTTTCCCTTCTACTAAGGAAAGAAAGGTTCAATGCTGATGGTACCCCAAACCATCAAATGTTGTGCAGTTCCCCCCTTAGGCTGCCTGATTTCTATGTACATCTTCTACCCATGCCTAAGTTAAAAAGAAATATTCCCACTTAACATGACCATCCTAAAACATATTCAATTCCCCCCAGAAAAGCAAACAATCCAAAATTTCTCCAGTCATCACAGCCAGCGGTAAGCCAAAGCCTTGGAAGTGTCATCTTTTATTTCCTTTGGTCTATTATTATTATTCCATCTCAGTGAAAATGCTCTATAAATGCTAGTGAAATAAAGGGAGATGAAAGAAGGAAAAATACAGACAGAAACATGGCCATGTCCTTCTGTAGTCGTGGTCTCCATATATCATGGGGCTACAGTTGAAATTTATGGCTTTTAACTTTATTATGAGTTCATTATTAGCTTTACATTTGGCTAGAACCTTAACTGCATTTGTTTTATTTTGTTTGTTGGAACGTGGAAGATGACCCAGAGTATTTTTGATACCTGAGCTTATGGTGCAATACGCATTGCAATCATTTTCCACTAAATTTTACTACTAAACAAGTGACATCAAGGGAGTCACCAAGTTCCATTCATGCTTTGATTCAATGCAACAAAGAATTTAAAAATAACTGTTTTCTAGACAATGTTCTACATCGTGGGCATATATCCCTGTCCTTGAGTCACTTCCATTCAAGCATGAGCTAAAAGAGAATAAACATTAAACACTAATAATAAATTTTATGAAATGTTAGAAAGTGATAATTATGAAAGTAAGGATACCTAGGGAAGGGTAAAGGGGCTGGAATTCTTAAAGTGGAGAGGATGTAACCCTATTTTCCTTATGACAAATCCATCACCCAAGCCAACCCCTTAACCTCTGGTTTGGGATTGCTCACTCAGTGGCATAAGGAATTCCACCTGGACAATTATCAGTTTATAATTGGTGGCAATATTGTGTCAGTTGATTATTCGTTTTCCTAAGGCAAGAAATGTCAATTCTGACTTGGGAGGTCTGACCCATGAGTTCTGGCTCTGAGAGAAGCACCACATATATACAGACTATTCTCACACCTAGATGTGCAGGAAAAGCATCCAAAACTAATATTAGTTTGACTCCTATGTGCTGGAGAAACAAATTGTTTTAATAACAATTTCATTATTCTGTAAGACCAGTTGCTTCTTGACAGTCAAGTGACAGACAGGGCCAATGGATCTTATAGCTTGGAACTTTACTTTTTCCCCCAGCAGGATTTCCTATGTCAAAGAATTAACGTTGTCATACCAGGATAATGGATAAGACATTCGGTAAGCCCATGGGCGTTTGAGTTGGTATAGCATGACAGGTAAAGAAAGCAGATCTAAATATAGAATATATGTGTCTTTGCTTTTTCAGAATTTCATTTAAGTGAAATCATATAGAATGTGATTTTTTTATTGTTGTTGTTTTAGGCTTGTTTTATTTAGTGTAATGCTTTTAATATTCGTCCTTGTTGTGACCAAGCAGTTTCTTCCTTTTATAGGGATATTCAAGTTTTTCATCCATGCACCAGTTGACAGACATTTGGGTTGTTTACAGTTTGTGGCCAATATGAATATAATTTCTATGAACATTCATATAGTAGTATTTGAAAGGACATGTATTTTCATTTCTCTTCGGTAAATATCCAGGAATAGGAAGCTGACTCACATGGTAGGAGTGCATCATTCTTTACAAGAAATTCTTAAACTGTTTTCCAACAATTCACACTGCAGTATATGGTAGTTCCAGTTGCTCTCCATTCTTGCTACACATGATTATCAGTCTCTTTAATTTTAGTCTTTCTAGTGTGTTGTAGTGGTATCTCATTGTAGTTTAATTTTCATTTCTCACATTATAAATGGTGTCAAGTATCTTTTTTCTGGAGGTGAGGGGAGGTGTATGGTCCTGGAAATGAACCCGTGGTAGGTGAGAATTCTACCACTGCACTAACTTTGCACCTCCCCAAACATCTTTTTATATGCTTATTGGGACTTTAGAATAACTGCTTTTGTGGAGTGTTTGTTCAAAAGTTTTCCTATTGTTTGAATTGATTTGGCTCTCTTCTTACTGTGTTGGAAGAGTTCTTTAGCAATTCTTTATTAAAATCCTTTATTGAATGCATATTTTCAAATAGTTTTGCCAAATTTATTGCTTACCTCTTCACATGTGGCTGTTGGGCACTTGAAACATGGTTAGTGTGGCTAAGGCATTGAATTCATGGATTTTATTTAAGTTTAGTTCATTTAAATTTAAATATAAATAAACTCATGTGGACAGTGGCTTCCATATTGGAAAGTACAAATTTATACCAATTACATTTAATGAGATTTCAAAAATTTGATAAGTAATTTTTTTCATTTTCTTTAGGTTCTAGAAATGTTTAATTTCTTCTTTGAAGACTGAATTACTTAATGTATTTGCTTTTTAAAATTTCTTTTTGTTTAGGGAAGGAAGGAGTGAAGAAAAAGAGAGAGAAAGAAAGAAAAAAGAGGAAAGGAGAAGGAAGAAGGGGGAAGGAGGGAGGTTAATGTGGGCATGAGATCACACATTCTCCATCTATATTTTAATTTCCCCAAAATGTGGGAATTCTAAATTATATTTTATTATGAATTTCTAACTTAATTATCTTGTTTGCTGAAATCGTGGTGTTTTTATTACACATATTTTGAAAATTGTCAAAGCCTTTTTTATGGCCTAGTACTTGATAAATACTAAATGGGTATTTGAAAAAAATCTGTATTCTCTAGTGTATATATACATATACACACATATATACATATATATTTCCATTATGTCAAGAATTGCTAATTGTATTATTAGGTTTTTTATTCATCTACATCTTTGCTTTCTTTTTAATTGCATGATGTATCAATAATTGAGAGAATTATATTGAAATTCTGAGAGGGTAATATTTTCAAATGCTCTCTTTAGATAAATAAACAATGTTTGCTTCATTTGAAACTATGTTATTAATTTCATGTTTATAATTGTTATAACATCTTTGATAAATTTTTATTATTATATGATGGAGCTATCCATTTTAAAAAATTCTTTCCACCATTGATTACCCTTTACTTGTCATGTCTCTTCTCCATCCTTTTACTTTGTCTATGATTCCTTATATATTAGATTTATCTCTGGCAATCAATTTGCATATAGATTATATTTACTTATTCCAATCTGTCAGTATTTAACTTCTACTTTATGAATTAGTCAACTGATCTTTATTAAAACAATTGACTTATTTGACAATTTTCCCTTTATCTAAATTTTGTCATTCCACTTTGTATCACCTTTTCTGTGTTTCTTCTTAGTCTCATTATATTTAAAAACAATATAACACACACACACCCCTCCCCAATAACATAATTTTAGCATGCACTATGGTTTATTGGTCTCCTCACTCATTCCAACTCTATACTTACTTCTGGGATTTTAAGTATTTAGTCTTGTTTTTTTTTAATTAATTTAATTTTATTAAGAAGTTGTAGGTTTGCAGAGAGATCATGAGGAATATACAGAGTTCCCACATATCCACTGTTTCAGTTTGCTAAAGTTGCTGGAATGTGATATAACAAATGAGTTAGTGTTTACAGTGGGGATTTATTAGCTTATAAATTCACAGATCTAACTGCATGAAAATATCCAACTCAAGGCATCAACAGGATGATAGTTGGACTCTGAAGACAGGCTGCTGGCATCTGGGACACCTCTGTCCCATGGGAAGGCACATGGGCAGCGTCTGCTGATCCTTCTCTCCTGGCTTTTGTTCCTCTCAGCTTTTGGGTTCAGTGGCTTCCTCTCTCTGCTCTTGTGAGTGTGTTGTGTCTCTCAGCTTCTCTGGGACTTCTCTGAGCTGTCTGGGCTTTTTCTGTCTTTCATCCTCTCATAAAGGATTTCAGTAAAATAATTAAACCCCATGTTAAATGAGGTGAGTCACATCTCAACTGAAATAACTTAACCAAAATGTCCCAACTACAACAGGTCTGCATCTACAGGAATGGATTAAAGGAAACTGGCTTTTTTTCTGGGGTACATATAGCCTCCAAACCAACATGCCTGTCCCCTGCTTTAACATTTCGCATAAAAACGGTACATTTGTAACAGTTGATATGTAAACATTATTATAACTGTGCTACTAGCTATAGTTCATGATTTACTTTAGGATTCACTGTTTGTGTTGCATAATCCTATGTTTTTTTTTTAATTTAATTCTAGTAACACATGCCATCTAAAATTTTTCCTTTTTAATCATATTCAATATATATAATTCAGTAGGGTTAATTATATTTACAACATTGTGTTATCATCACCTCTATACATCAGTGATTAGTGTATAGATTAGTGATGAAAACTTTTCCTCACTCCAAACAGAAACTCTGCACCTATTAAAAATGAACTTGAAGACAAATTTACAAAGATGTTTGATCACTTGCCATTTCTTTGTCTGCAGCCATCTCTTGGATTTGTGCTTTTACTTCTTTAATTAGTACATCCAAAATGTTCGCAATGTGAATTTTTGCATGACAAACTTTTGTAGGCCTAAGTGCCTAAAATTCTTATTCAGTGCCTAAGAATATTTTGACGATGACTTCATAATTGAATGATGGATTGATTGGATATTAAGCAGAAGGTGCCAGGAAATTTTGTCTCGATACTTGGAGAATGTGACTCCATTTTCAAATGTTTTTGAAAATTCAGGTAAACTTTTAAAATTCTTCATATCCTAACTTCTTTTTTTTGTCTGCTTGCTTTATAATTATCTGTAAAATTCATAAAACATTAAAGTGCTTATAGGTATGGGTTTTTTTATCCTTATTTGTTCCATTCAGTATTCTATGGGGTGATAAAATTTGAGTTTTTCCCCTGTAACTTTTAGTATGAAAAAATTTTAAAGGTCACCCAGATTCAACAATTTTTAAAGTTTTAAGTTTTTTGCTGTACCTATCAATATGTATATCCATGTATTTATTGTATTATTTAAATGTAAGCCATTAATATTATAAAATTCACCTCTCTTGGGGCCATTTGCCTTATCTTTTTTCCCTGTATTTCCTATAATCTTGATGTTAGGCCTGGATGATTGATTAAATTTAGGTTAAAATTCTTGTCAGGAATAATTCATAGCTGATAATATGTAGGAGGTCACAGGAGATGGATAACGACAGGTGGCACCAATTATTAGTGATGTTCAGCTCAGTTAATTGTTTACCCCTCTATTGTAAAAGACAGTTTTTCCCTCTGTAATAAATATTTGGGTAATGTTTATGCACCTTGTGAATACTTTTTCCCTTAATATCATTTCACCTAATGATTTTAGTAACTTTTGATGATCTCTGCTTGTGGTGTTATAAAATGCTTATTTTCAAATTCAACCATTCCCTTCAAATTAATTAGCTGGTATTCTTGTGTAAATTAAAGTTCTCCCATTTTCTTCCACTTCACTTTCTCACTCTTCTTTTTTTTTTGGCATGGGCAGGCCCTGGGAATCGAACCCCAGTCTCTGGCGTGGCAAGCGAGAACTCGACCTGCTGAGCCACCGTGGCCCGCCCTCTCTTCACTATCTATATCTACTGTCTGTCTGTCTATCTCTACCTATCTATTGTCTATCTAATATATTATCATATCATCTATCTCTCTATCATCATCATCATCTACCTCTGTCATCTACCACTTTTAATATGACTGTGGATTCATTTATTTATTTAATGTATAAAACTCAAGTACTGTTGCTTTTCTTTTTGAAGTTAAAATTGTCCCTAATAAGGTTAGTGAAATTTCCTTCAGGCTAGTTTTTGTGTAAATCTTTGGGATCTCTTCCATAATTCTGGCTGAAGATGCCCCAGGCTTATCTCTTACTTGCTTTGTTCCAGACTCAGAATTAGCCATATCTACAAAATGTCAAGATTACTTCTTGTGTGAATGGCATTCAGAGGTAAATTACCGGTTAGACTCATTGTTACTAGTGCTTCTAGGCATTTTCATTGGAAAAATACCTGTTATTTTGCTTCAATTTTTCATCATCTCTTGGTGGGATGATGCTTGTCCATTAATAGATATCTCAGGATATGTCCATAGATTAAACATTTCCTATGTTTTTCATGTTTAAATTAGTTTTTATTCAACTTTAGTACTTGAAAGTCAATTTTGCTTGAAAATATACAGTATACCCTTGCTTTTCATGAGTAATTAAAAAAAAGTTGGTCCATTATGGGGTCATATTTTGCTATTAAGAATTATTATGCCAGTCTGACTTTCTTTCCTTCATAAGTGACTTAGTTCTTTTTTCCTGGAAGCACAGAAGGTTTTCTATTTTCCTTTGCCTTTGAAGTTAAAAATTTTACTGCAGTATTTTGTGGGCTTAACCAGCATTTCGGGTGAATTATTCTAGATGCAAGATAGGCCCTTTCAATAGAAAGATTCAAGTCTCTTTATTTCAGGACAGCTATAAATATTTAGTTCTGTTATATGTTTTGTTTTTTGTTTAGCAGTTCCAATTGTATGTATGTTGGATTTCCTGTGCCTGTCTTCTATATCTACCATTCTGATTTATATTTTAACCATTTTTAAATAGTTTTTTTGTTCCCTTTGCTTCTCACATTTCTATTCTCTTCATTTCTTATTGCATATCCATTCATATTTATTCACCCTTGGACACATTTTAAGTTAATACTAACTTCTGAGTTGATTTTCTCTTTTTCATCAGTTTGTTTACTGAATTAATTTATTTTGTCATCACGTAGTTTCCCATTTCTACTTTCACTTTTTAGATTTCTGATCCACCACAATGTACATTTTATGCAACAATTTATTTACTTAGATATAATCTACATAGATGTTGCATACCAGTTTTCCTTTGCCTCATGGTTGGTAGTTTTGGGAGTATTTCTTCAGCTGGAAATTTTGTTATTTCTTTCTCTTTTCTTATCATAATAGCTTTTTGTGTATTTTGGGTTCCTTTTCCTGATATTGGTAAACTTTATGGCATTTTCCTGGACCAGCAATAATAGACTATTCTATGGGTAAAGGATGAAAGTGTTTGGGTACCTTAGTCTATCAGCTCAAAGCCTCACTCTTCAGAGTAAAGACCAGTTTGTTGAATAAATGGTGTGTTGGGATGTGTTGATATTCATTTATTTTACTCTGTAAGTTCATTTACTCCTGTATCTGCCAATTACTTGTCAGGCAATCTGGAAAGGGCATGGCAGCTCCAAAGAGATGAAGGAATAGAAAGAAAATGAGCCCTATGATGAAAAGCCTCATCCACCAGAAAATCACAGACAATTCACCTCTTACTACCTGGAATCAGAAAAGGCATTACCGACATTCCCTCTCCCCAAAATATCATCAGGAGACACTCTTTAGATTACAATTTATCAGTCCATTAATTCTGGAAAGGAAAGACGAAGAAGCATTGCTTAAATTTACTTTCACCTGTTTTTCTAAGATTCTCATATGCATAAGGTTACTCTTGACAAATCTCTCACCAATACTCTGAGTCACTGCCAGCACAGGAACAAGCCCTTTCTGTTCCAAAACAATGACAAGAAGAAACAAGAGTATAACTCCAAGAGCTCCTTTTCTATCCTTGTACAGCACTGCCACGCTCCAGGTCAAAGTTTCTCTTCCTTGCTCTTCCTGCCCATCTCCTGACATAAGACACACACACATTGGTTCAAACTGGAGCCCTGGAAGTTTCTTGTGGTTTTTTCCATTTATGGGTGTTTCCCCTCTATTATTACCCCAGGTTGATCTTAGGGGAATGGGCCAGCAAGTGTATGATCACTAAAACGGTGGTCTTACAAAATGAAAACTTTACGTCCTTATAATATTTATGATTCCTGACACTTACACAACACTTAGACTTTTTATAACATATTATAGGAGTTATTTTAATAAAAGAAATTCATGACAGAAGTGATTCTTACAAATTCTGAAATTTCTATCTATCAGAAGATCTTATATTTTTAATCTAAAGATGTTTATTTCATCAACATATTTGCTATAGTAGATAATTTCAGCAAATAAGCATTAAATTGTATTTTCCTTTACGGTAGTAAATTATGGACTGATATTTTAAAAGTACAGTTAGAGACAGAGAAACACCATGCTTTCTGGAGGCCTAGAATTTAATAAATATTTGCTTTTACTGAGGCACTAAATGAAACTGAAATCACATTTTATATAAAGTCTTGTATAACGAGATATTAAATTTGTATCAAAATCCCAAGTAGTAATATATCAGGCAATCAGAGTAGCCATAAAGACATATGACCAGATAATTATTCAAATTTAGATTTGTTTGGGGCCTGTTAAGATCAAAATTAGAGTTTTGTAATCCTTTACTTTGAAAATCAAAACACTTAGAGATATAATATTATAAAGGCTAGCAGTAATTTAATTTATGGGCACACATTATCATTTCCCTCATATCCATGCATGCTGAATGGGAAAATATTATTACAGAATAGTAAATTGATAAGACAGGAATCTGGCACTGATCCATACAAGTGACTCGAAAATTTACTTAAACCTTCAAAATCTCCACATACATAACGGAAATAAAACCATATTTAATTCTCATGAATAGAATTCTTAGATTAAAGATTTCACATAAGAATAGAATTTTAACATTATTTTAGAAAGCTCCTCTAGGTCAGTTTAAGAGAAACGTTGTTTCAGTGAAATAATATGGTTGAAGCTTGCCATTAAAATGCAGTTTTTATATATATATATTTATCTTCTATTCTGACATGGAGAACATTGATGTATTAAAGAATTGGAGCAGTGTAGAGGTTTTATAGACTATAGTTGAAAATCTGCCACCTCTCTGAAAGCCATGCATCTCTACTTAATAACCCATTCTCTAAGGGCCTTGGGATTTCAGAGAAATTTAAATAAATCAGCCTTGATTTTTCAGACAGAATTAGAGAAGCTCTGATTTATGGGGCACTCAAACTCATACCTGAAATAGTGTAGTGACAAAATAGGAGACATTTTTAGATAAACGTCAACTAAGATTACAGTTAAAACTCATGCTCAATTGGGTCTTGACTGTGTGGTGTGATCTTTTGTAGCTTTGTTTTATCAACATATCAGATGGCACTTGTATTTTATAGAATCTTTCAACATTTATTACTGCCTCAAAGGAAGAAATACATATAAATTGAAAAAAGTGCAGTGAACTGATTTAGGACCAAATTAAAGTTTAAACAATAAACTCAAAATATTAGTCTATCTTATACTCTACCAGCGCTTATACTCTACTGGAGCTAGCAACCAGTTTAAATTTCTTTAAGATCAAATCTTATCATCTTATTGGCATTGTTTTCCACATTTAAGATACTCTGAAGTGGACTGGCTTGGTTTATGTTTACTCATTTTTTTTTCTATTCAGTATATAAAATTTCAAATTGGAGATATAATTAGGAGAAAACAGAGTAGTTGACTTTCCCCAATGAGTACTAGTTTAACAAAGAACTTATCTGTACCTTCCATCCTTGGTCAAATAATAAAAGATAACTACAATATTTTCTCTGGACATAAGTTCAGATTAGAATGAAATAAGGCAGTGACCCTGAAAAATTTCATGCTAAATTCTGTTATTTTTTTAAATGAATCTATTGTTCAAAATGCATTTTAAAACATGATTGCAATGCATATTAATTACAAAATTAATACACATTTGCTTTTGCAGAAACAGGTCGAAATTTTGGAAATGTGGAAGAAAAAGACCTTCTATCTCTTTTCTCACCTTCTAATTCCCCAACCCCCTTGGCACACAGAAGATTATTCTGGTGTATTATTCTCCAGCATTTCCTTTTTGAATAGGTACGACCGTATACCTAAAACTGGGATTGTATTTATGATAAGAAAAATCTTGTATTCTGCTTTTGGTCTTTTCAAATTATTTTATGAATATAGCCCCATGTTATCAAATATTCTTCCACAGTTTCCATGTCCACATAATGTCCTATCATTTATCTGCAGTATCTTGTATTTAACTCTTCCCTTATTTTAATAAACATGCTTTCACTCCTGCACTAAGGGTGCACAATGTAGTGGGTCATATGAGAATACAAGCTGAGGAATATACGGCTTCTACTCGAGAGACAGACATCTGAACAAATACTATTAGAGAATAAGCAAATGATAAAAATAATACAAAATAGAAATAAAATACAGCTACATATAAAGAAATAGTCCCAAATTTAAAATACATTGATGTTCCCATATTGAGTAAAAACTGAGTTCAGTCAAAGGTGATTTTTTTACATTCATTATTTTTTCCCAAACTACATTACTTAGGAAGTTTAAGTCATGTATTCAGAGTTTCCATATTTCAATTTATTGGTATATTTATATTCAAGTGAAAACTTCCATATGTTTATGCAGTTTATATTGAAAATTGATATTATTTCCATTTTTATACCATTGAATTAGAAATGAATTAGGTCTAAATCACTTAAGCGAGAGACCCTGGTAGTATTTGTACTTCAACTAAGTGAAACCAACCAGCATCTACCCTTAGGCTCCAGGACAACTCACCTAAATATAGTATTTTAAGCAGTTTGGAAAAGATCTTTTGGGATAATTATAATAATGTCCTCCCTGTATCAAAATAATACAGTCTAGGAAAAAAATAATATTTTATTTGAAGGAATTATTTGGTCATATGTTGAGTAAAGAAATGTTTTTGTATTTTCAGCTGTTTATCTTTTATAGAGCATTGGGAGTATAGGCTAACTGAAATTGCATTTTATGCAGTCAGTTTTTAAAGTACAATTAATAATTTCTATTTGAAAACATTCACCATATATAACAAACAAATTAGCCCCGGAGCTCCCAGCCCGCACTTCATCTGCTCAGTAGAGAGCCTGCTGGCATCAGTTCCTGGGGATGATTTGCAGAAGACCGTCCTCCTAAATCCCTAGCAATCCCTGGATATCCTCCAGAACCAACCTTAATTTAAGCATGAGGGAGAATTAGTACAGAGGTTCCCTCCAGCTCCAAAGCTAGGAGCTATTTAATCACTGCTTTGGCTGTGCCAGGGCAATGAGCACATCAGGGCATGACTCATTCCTGGATGAGTGGAGTCTGAAGTGGTTCTGGGTGGATGAGAGCTTAATCACACTCTGTCCCTTTCACAGTTGGAGCATCGAGTCTATTTAGAGTTTTCTCTATGCCTGAGATCATGTTTGATCTACTGACCTGAAGATGAAGAATTCCTGCTAAGTATTGCTGAATCATTTGATACTTTGTTTTGTCTTTTCTCTCCATCTGTTTACTCTCCTTATTGGTGGAGGATAAGAGATGATCTCCAATACCTCCAGCACTTTTTTTTTCATTTCATTGAAATGAAGTTGTTTTTCTGCCTGGTTTAACTTTTGTTATATTTCAGATTCCTTTAATTTCTTTTGAAACACAAACAGTTTAGAATTCTTGATTTTAGGCCAATTCCAGTGCTGATACTCAGTGTCACTGTACTACATTGAGAAATTTATATATGGCTCTTAATAAGATTATTATTAATTGCCCCAAATTTCAGTGTACATGGGAGCCGATATTATTAAACCTTGAAGACTTACCTGCCAAGTATATGACTTGAACTACCTGTTCTCTATTTAATAATAATAGCATTTCATATCTGCCAGACGCTGTCCTAAGCAATATTATGTTTATTTAAGTAAATAGTATAGTATTTAAAGCCTCACAAAAATCCCCATGAGATAAATTTTATCATCTCCATTTTATAAACCTAGAAACTGAGACTTTGTGACTTAATGTTGATTTTTCTAGATCCCAAAGGCAAGTAAGTGGCAGACCATAGAGTGAAATCCAAGTTTGTCTGAATCTATATACCATGACCTTAACCAAATATGCTACTTCACAAGAAAATCCTACTGACTAAAAGCTATAAAAGTATTTAGATGGTCTTTGAAGTAGCCAACTTCACTGAAAAAGGAAATATATTTTCTCTGAATCTGAGGTAACCTAGCTAGAGTTTTCATTTTAGATAAATTATAACATTTTAAATGAAGAGCCAGACCTTTACCTGAACGAACTTTTGCTGGAATTTAGAAAGATTTGACTGCCTTCAATGCTAATAGCTAAAGTAATAACGTATACCAAAGATCTTCAGTTTGTATTTGGAAAATTCTTCCTCAAATGTGAGTCCAAAATTTTATAACATAAATTTGGTACTGGGATACATTGTATTCACACATTGTCAAATGAAAATCCTGGTAGATATTTTATTCATGAGATTTCTCAACATAAGTTTCCAAGATATTAAGCAGTGTAATTATTTTCAAAAGTAGTACATGCAGTAACAGCAACAGAAGTATAATTTTAAAATTAGGCTATTTTCACATTAGCTCTATAGCATAGATTTTAGAATACACTTGAAGTGTGGTACTTGTAAAAACACTTATCAAAAACAGAACTAGGTGATGGCTACACCCACACTTGCAAAGGAGAATTCCCAAAAGCATTCTGAAAGGTTCACATAGTTGGAAATCCACCCCCCCACACACACACATTATTTTAAAATTCCAACAATTTCATGCCATGATTATTTCTCTTATAACAGAGTGTCCTGGAAGAATTAGGTGCATTTTAACTTTACTACCTTGCCATGTTTACATTTTAACTTTACTACATTGCCATGTTTACATTTACCTGCTATCTTTCCTCTCTAATTGTTGCTCCCTCTTTAAGTATGTGAACTTTCACATTCACTAAGGGGGAAGCAGAACTGATGGTTCTATTTTATGATATAGGCAATAGACACAGCTCGGCTGCCACTTCTGTGATTGTCTTCAGGACTCCTCTCCAACGGGAGACTTTAAAGCTTCACATTTTTCCATCTTGCTTCCTGTGTAAACTCAGCTGGTAATAGCAGATTATCTTAGGAAGAATGCAGCCAGCACTGCTGCATACATTCCGGTGTGGGAGGGCGTACAGGTTTTGCTAGGAGTAATAACCTATCTGACTGTGTCTAAGCAATGCTAAGGACAGCCTGCCCCTAGTGCCTTAAATGATCTACCTTGGGAATTGTATGTTTACAGCTAATTGCAACAAGGTGCAGAACTTCTAGCCGTTGAGCTGAATTCACATGAGCAACCAAAGGGGATATACACATCTGTGTTATCGCGGAAAAGGGCATACTGATATATTGATATAAGATTTTCAATAATTGCACAAACCAACCAAAAATACATTTGTGTGATTGGTCTATTCAGGTCATTCCAAACAAACCATACTGCATACTGTATTTTCCAAATGGGAACTTTGGAGGTTGAGAGAAAAAAACTGCAGGCATAACATTTAGCTAATGTAATCTATCCTTTCATTTGAATTATGAAACAATGTAATCACGGCTCTGTGCTGACAACAGTATTCTTAAAACTGTTACTTTTGTAAGGTAGACTGTGATTTTCCCCCTAAGCCATTCGTTTATTCTCATCTCCACCCCTTTATTATTCCAGTGCTTGAAATTCTGATGGAAAGATGTATTTTTAAGTGTTCTTGTCCTTGAAAAAAAATATTGGCAGGCTCCCTGTAAATCTCTTAAAGCAGTGAAACTGCATTCATATTTTGTAATAAATTGACAGATGAAAGAAGACAGACAACGGTATGGTCTAGGACCAAGGCAGCCAGGTGCTTGTAAGGATTATGTTTGCTAATTTAGAAAGGATGGGGAAAGAAAGCGGTGCACATCAGCATCTAAAAACAAGAACAGAAGCAGAGGCGAATTCAAGCTGTGTCATTTATTCCATCACTGCTGCGCATGTACATCGCTCCTCTCCTGCTCTACTTTATTCTTCCATTTCTTCAGATTCCGCCCACACGGATTGCTGCTGCCACCTATTCTCCACCAAGGGAGATAGGAGGGTGGACTGGCAGCTTGAGCTCCCTGGAGAGCTGGTGCAAACACAGTCCTGGAAATCAGCTCACCCCAAGAGCCGAATACCTTCTGAGCACTGAGATTACACTCTACTAGCATGCTTGCAGTTCCATATTTTAAGCTCTGTGTAATTACAAATGTCTAATATGCTCTTAAGATCACCCATAGGAAAACATTAGTAGAAACTCTCTTTATTTCAGAACAATTTCCATACACTTTTTTCCCCCCTCTGTCTTAAATTCAGGGCAGGATTGAGCGGCTGTGCACTTGCGGTAGGATAATGATAGAGATCTGTTTACTTCGGGGGCTTTCGGATCAAGCTTTTAAGGAGAACAATTATAATTGTATCCGTGCCAGGATAAGGAGGTACAATCGTGATAAAAGGGATATGATTTTATTTTCTTTTTTCAGCCTCTTCAGATGTGAATGAGGCTCATTGCACCATCCTCTCCAAGGACCTGTGAAAAGCATTCCTTCAGTTACAAAGCGCCTTACACTAACTTAGAAGGTGTGACAGTAAAATAACAAGGACCTTCTAACAAATACCACAATGAATGTTGACCTTCTAAGAGAGCGTCCTGGGAGACCGTATGTTGCAGTGAGGCTACCAAGGCTTGAGACATTTTTGGAACTCCTCTTCCGGAATTGCATTCAGAGAGATGGTTTTAAAAAGCACCCAAGAAAATGGATTTCATTACCTTGTAGGCACACTTCAGTTCACACTGCTGTGAGGAAACTCAGGATGAGTTTAAGAATTCAGATGTTTCAAACCCAGTTTGAATTCGATGGTATAATATTTGTTACTAATGGTATCTACCAGTTTCTGATTTTTTTAAACAGAATCTCTCAATTCAGGTACGCATGAAATGCTTATTGAATTTCAACAAGCACCTCATGAATTTCTCAGTGCCTAGCAAGACTGATTAAATAATATCTAGACCATTTCCATAGAAATGGGCTTATTATTATTATTACTAGCCTCCAATATTTCACATGACAGGTCAAGAGAAAATAATATTTTAAAAACTCATGAAAAAGCATGGTTCATGAGTTTTCAGTAGTTCCAGAAAATGAGATTGTCATCTTGGGATGGAAACTGACATAGTGAACAGCATAAACTTCAAAAGAAATGGAATGCAGAAAACTGAAAAGGTTATAATTAAAAATAAAATAATGGCTTCATGGTTTTGATGTCAATAACCAATAGAGGAAAATAAAATATAATTTTTCAGTTGCATATGAATAATTCAATCAGGAGCTATACAAAGTCTTCTCAAACATCATTATTTGGTTTCTTATGTGTTTCATTTTTTTCTTCTTTCTTTTCAAATTTACAAGATTTTTACATTTAAAAATCTTGGTTATGTTTATAGTTAAGTAACCACTGAAGGCACCTACATATAAGTCTTAAAAGCAAGTTTTGTTTTGTCATGTAAGGACCAATATAATATAAAATGCCTCTTAAAATTAGTAGTGAGTTATTCTAAATAATTCTCTAAAATACTATGGATCATCAACTATTATCAAAGCAATGCCCTCCTAATTAAGTAAAACAGTTTAATAGAATTTCCAAAGTGCCAGCAATGTCACAGCTGGATTATATTCCAAATGTTTATATACCAAGGCTGCAAAATGTAATTTAGAGCATGTATCAAATGTGCACGGGCAAAGTAAATTATTTATTTCATTCTATATTTGATGTGATCCTTTTTTGTGTGCTCTGACTCAGGCAGTCACTAGGCAGATGGATTTTGTATGAGAGAGGAAAGAGTGATATCCAACTATATCCAAAAACTTTCAAAGTTTAGTTCAACGCAATGATTTGGAATGCTCCCATTCAATCATGATCAATTGCTGAAGGGGGGAAAAAAACACCTAATACCAATTTCTCAGTTTTGTGCTTCCCTCTCCAGTAACCAACATGGCGATCAAGTCTGTGGCTAGTAAGGTGTAGCCAAAAAAACTTCTAACAGATGCAGCACTATATGCAAAAGCACGCTGAAACCCAAGGGCTTTCCCACCTTATCCCTGCTGTCCTAAAGAAGTATGATGTGGTTGATTGTTTTGATTATCATCCCCCTTCTTTTTTTCACCTAGTGATTATTTTCCTCTATTAATGGAAATATAATCAAGGTATTTGCTGCATGCTGAGATTTGCCATGTTGTAGTACACACACAAAATATGAGAGCTCAATTACTCTGTTTTGTAAGCATTACAAATGTTCAAACCAGTGGTTCTTGCATTCGTCACTTTTCAATATCTTAGCACCCATCTCTCTTTAGGATCTTTCTATTGAAAGTGTGATACAGGAACAAGCAGCATTGATATCACCTGGGAGTTTGTTAGAAATGCAGAATCACAAACCACTCCTTAGACCTACAGAATCAAAATCTTAATAATTTTAATAATATATCTAGTGAATCTTAGGCATCTTAATCTTTGAGAAGCACTTGGAGACAGAAAAAATATGATGTGAATTCTTGTTAAACTCTTAAAAAAGCTTTGTGGCTTTGGCCAACCAAGGATCATATTTTTCATCTAGAAGATTAGAATGATAATATGTTTTTTTTTTAAATTTATATGTTTTGGCATTTAACAGGATTTCTCTGCCTCCTTCCATAGGTAACCAAAATCCTTAATATTCTTTTGGGATATCCACCTGCATAATCTTTCAAAATATAGTATCTGACAAAATTCTCTGCAGCACATAGTCAAATGAACTTCAATCCTGGCTCAGTCTCTTTCAAGATTTTTATGAAAATTAAATCACATAAATAAAGTTAATTCTAGCAGTTTTTCTGGAACATAATATAAGAATTCAATGATGTTTACCGAATGAGTATTAATTTGCTCCTAAATAGTTGAGTAAACTAAATGTTACATTGTTTCATTTGTCTTAATCCAGTAGAATCTAAGACTCAACTCACTGGACAGAGTTTCATGAGATTCTTGGAGATACATTTGTTTTCTAGAAACCAGAGTTATTATCTAGTCCTTAGACTATTTTGACCATGAAGGCCTTCTGCACTCAAATGTTTTATTTCTTAATTATCTGGCCATGGTACTTTCCTATCTCTTTTCTTTCCTTTTTCCAACTATTCCTAACCTTATTCATTAATCAAAATTTCTACCCCTTCAAGGTTGCTAGTATTAGCACTTAATTTGAAAAAGTCTTAAAGAATGAATTCCCACAAGTAAATTTCTAATATTAAATAATCTTCCCATAAATAATCATATATTAAAAACGATATTTCTTAGTCCAGATGAATTTATATTTTGTTTTTATATTCATTGTGATGTTCACACACAGATTTTAATTCTTTTATTTAAAAAGATCTGAACACCTACTAGGCACAATTCTCAGCAATGGCTATTTACCAGTTTAGAAATAGAGAAAAAGCACTGCCCTCATGGAACTTATGGTCTAATGGAAGGGGAAAATTAGAGAAGCAAATGAACAAAATATACTGTATGTTAGATAGTGATAGATGATATATAGAATACTTTGTCCAGGAGAAAGGCACTGTGTGGTTGAAATTTTAAATGGGAAACAAGACAGCCTCACTGAGAAGGTAACATTTGACAAATATATGGAGAAGGATAAGGATTGGTCTATGCAAATATCAGATGGAAGTGCATTTCAGCCTTGGGGAATAGCAAGTTCAGAGGTCTCAGGGTGAGAATGAATCTGGCTTGTCTTAAGAACAATTAGAAGTCCAGTGTTTCTGAAGCAGTGTGCACAAGAGTAGAGAGAGAAGGCATATGGTCAGATCATTTCAAGCTTTGTAAGCCAATCTAAGGACTTTGGCTTTTACTCCAGTGAGATGATAATATGTTAGAAAATTTTGAGCAGAGAAGTGACATAATTTGTGTTTTAAAAAGTGGACAGGCTACTATCATTAGAATAAAATGAATGGGGGGAAATAAAATAAAATAGATTATTTAGAAGCTATTGCAATAATCAAGACAAGCAATGATGGTGGCTCAGATTAATGTGGCAGTGAGATGTCATTACATTCAGCATATATTTTGAAGGTATAGCCAGGTGGATTTGATGTCAGACTGGATTTGGGATGTAAAAAAAAATTAGAAAACTAGTAGGTCTTTTGAATGAGCAGTTGGAAGACTAGAATTAGTTTCAACTGAGATGGGGAAAATTTTAAGAGAAGCAGGCTTAGGGAATGCTGTAGACAGAACAGGCCAGGTTACATGTCAGTAACATACAGTAACAATCTCAGAGACATAATAAACAAAAGTTTACTTTTCACTCATGCTACATGTGCAGGTGAGGTCAGTTGAGGGTTGTATTTTACCTTCAAAGACATATTTACTTATACTTTCTATCGTTTTCAGTATATTTTAATATGAATAGTTTTAAACATTGCAGTATACTACACAGACAACCAAAGAAAAGAAACTCAAGAGTGGCCAAAAGGAATTTTGCCAAAGGTCTTCATATATCTGAAATACAAAGACTGGAACCAACTAACTTAGCCTTCATCATATTGATCCCATTCTCATTGGTTATAGGAATTCATTTTCTCTAATCTTCTTCTGGTTCCCCCTCCTCTTTTTCCTCCCAAGGACAGAAATTTGGTCTTTCTACATGCATTTCTGCATGGTGCAGAACTAATGTACAATGCCACACAGTCTAACCCTTTGATCTCCTGTCTGTTATAGTAAAAGCAGAAAAAATACCTCTTGAGCAACTCTACCAAGGGATTACAGGCTATTTATTTCAAAGCACTTGAGATTAAAGCAATTTATCTTTTGGCAACTTCAATTGATTTCTATTTCTCAGTTTAAAATTTTATCTTAATTCATCTTTATAGATTCCAAGTATCTCAAAAAAATCCCCATTTTTCATTTGCTTTTTCAACATTTCCTCTATTTTCTTCAAAATATCTATTTTAAAGTCCTATCTACTAATTCCAAAATCAGTCATCTATGGGTCTGTTTCCACTGTCTGTTTTTTCTCTTTGATTTGGTTGGAAATCTGCCTTTTTAAAATGCATAGTATTTTTAGTTGACTATGAGATAAAGTATATGAAAATTTTTTAGAGAATGTGGGGGTTCTCCAAAGAGTATTTAGTCTTTTCATTGCTGGGCAAATGGAGTGGGGATTAGCTAATAAATCTAATCATGGATGAGCTAGCTTGAGGGTGGATTTTAGTGTAAATCTTTCTCTAGTTTTGATTCATTGACTGCCTTTGGATGTAGCCTTCCAGCTACACCTGAGGTGTTTTCAGGCGGGTTCTGAACACTAATCCTGGTTTGCATAAAACTTAAAGATTATCAAAGATTTTTGTTTGTTTTTTTTGGAATTTATGCTTGGTTTCTTAATTTTGTGACCCATGCAGCTTTAAATTTAGAAAATATCTTGAGTGAAAACTGATGCAGTGTGGATTGAGTTCTTTGCACAACTCTCCTTATGGGGATCTTGGCCTCTCAACTTATTTACTCATTTTTTTTTTATCATTCTTTTCTTTATGATTTACTGCCCAAAGCTATGCTGCTTTTCTACCTTTTAGGAGAGGCTTTCTTCCAGGGTCTGTGCTGTGCTCATCATTCTTTCTCTGGGTTTAAACTCTTGAGGGAAAAGGTAGCTATAAAATGTTCATTTGCTTAATCTTGCAACTGCTTGTTTCTTAGAGATTATATCCCCATTGTTGCCTTAGCAATTCTCCAAAACCTGTAATCTTTCATTTTGTTTTGGGTGCATGCTCCGGGAATTGAACCTGGATCTCCCACATGGAAGGTGAGCATTCTACCACTGAACCACCTGTGCACCCAGCCTAAAATGTTTTTAAAACTATAGATAAGGTTTCTCTTTTTGTACTCCAGTGGAACATCTGTCTGTTACCAACTGCACCATCTTAGCCAAATTTGGAATCCACCTACATAACACTTTTCTTTTTCATTTTACATGCTGATTAAGTTTTGGTTTTCCCCTTTTACAGTATAAACTTCCTTACAGCAGGGAGTTTACTTGTGTTGTTCATTAGTGTATTTTGATTTCCCATACACAGTGATTTATCACATAAAAGGAAATAAATGAATTTGTGTTGAACAGATGAATAAACAAAGTCCACATAAAATACATACGTCTCAAGATTCATCTACTCCTTTCTTTACATCTATTGTTAGAAGCAGCTAAAGGTTGGGAAAAATTTCGGTTTGGGGAATCTGAAAAGACATGTTAAATTATCTTCTCTGATGTCCCTATTTTACTACCTATAAATTGTGTAAAATAATAGCTATTTCACTTGCTAGCTCCAAATATTAAAAGGCACAATGTTTGTGAAAGAAACTTTAAAATCTCAAAGCAGAGTACAACTAGCAGTTACATCTGTACTTCCTCACATCTCTGAATAACAAGCATGCTAATAACTGCTCTATAATCCATTTTCAATCAATAGTCCAAATTAATTAGAAGAATGAAAAGAGAAAGTAAAAAATAAATATTTCTTTCTAGTTCCTTTTAATGATATCCATTTTCCCCTATATTTCAACTCAGATTTGCTTAGTCCATAGGAACACAGAATTGTTCTACAATGACTGAATGAAACTACTGGTACAGTGGTAGGGAAAAAAAATTGATTCAGCCATTCTGGATGGTCTATTGGATGTTATTTTAAAAGGCCTATTTAAATTAGTGACACTTGAAATTTTTTTTATTTTAACCATGATAAACGATTACAGTAGACTCAGTGTTTAGAAGTTCAAAAACCATTCTTTCACTTGATTGCTAGAATTTGCTCTTTTGGTTTTTTTTTTTTTTTTGCTAAGGTCAATGGGAATTTATGAAGTAACAGTTTCCATCAATTAGACCCAGGGAGACCTGTATTCGTTTTGGACAAGAGTTTATATTCAACTTATTACTTTCTACTGATAAAGACAGTCTAGGGATACTTATAAAATTCTTATCCAGATAAACACTGAAGCAAAAAATACCTATCCAGATCATTATCAAGAAGAAAAGTCGTTTCAATTTTCATTGAATTGAAATTATGTTATCTACGCATTCACAAAAATTAGTTCCTTAAGAAAAAAAATTAACCAAGTTTAATACAAACAGATTACTATGACCCTCTCTTTCATTATTTCAGAATCTGCTAGCATCAAAAATATACTCAGCAAATTTTAATAAATAAATTCATTAATTCAAGAATTCAACACACTTTCATTTAGCATTTTTATACCATGTAGTAAAGCTATCAATGAATTATTTAAACATACAAATAAGCAAAAGTATATACCTTTATCAAATTTTGAGAATTGGTTCTGAAAACAAGTATCAACTATGTATATATAATAAAATCAATGCAATTGTCATTTTTGATGCTCACTGGGCTGCCTAATCTTTGTCTGGAAAGAAGTGATCTTTTAAAATAAAAAGAAATTGCTTTCCCCCAATTACAGAAGTTATGTCTGTTTATTTTAGAAATTTTGATAGAAACAAAAGAGAAATTAAATCACCCATAACCCTACTATGTTTTTTTTTTGTATGCTATATGGCGGGGGTCCAATTTCATTATTTTTCCATGTGAGTATCCTGTTATTGCAGCACAATTTGTTGAATTTTTTTACTTGTTTTTTAATTGTTTATTTTTGCTTATTTGTTTTTTTTTTTGGAAACTGCATGAACCGGGAATCAAACCCAGGTCTCCCACATGGCAGGCGAGAACTTTACCACTGAACTACCTTTTCACCCCCTTAACCTTACCATTTTTAACTCCTGTTAATATTGTGATATATATTCCCACATATGAATATGTATTTATAATTTTATGATGGGAAATTTCAAGCATATTCAAAATAAACAGAAGGACAAAAAACTATTATGTATCTCTTACCAAGTGTCAAAAATTATCAACATTCTGACATTCTCATAACATTCATACTTTTTATAGTCAAATAGTAAATTTTTAGTTTTTGATGAAAATTTACCTACATTGATAACGAACAAATCTCTGGAGTACCATTTTAACATTTTTAACCTTATAGAATGCTTCCCCTCCCCTGAAAGCTACTTAATGCCATTTCCAGTAAATCTCACCTTTCCTGCCTCTACACCCCTATCCCTTTTGATGAACAGAAGTTTAAATTTTGAAGAAATTTAATTTATCAATATTTTGTTTTTGGTTACTACTTTCTATGTTTTATCTAAGAAATTTTTGACTACTCACAAGACCAAAATCATTCTATTGTTTTTTTTCATAAACTTCACATATTTAACTTGTATAATTAGACCGATGATCAATCTCAGATTAATCTTTGAGTATATTGTGAAGAAGTGTTCAAAGTTCATTTTTCCACATACTTATATACTTGCTTCAGCATCATTTATTGAAAGATGTAGTCAATATTTCATGAACTAGTATGGTGTAATTAATTTGAAGTCCCTTATCAAAATAATGGTAGTAATTTTTTATTCCAAGTTTGTTAGGAGATTTTACCATAAATGACAGTTGCACTCTATAAAATTATTTTTCTTAAATGGTTATTCAATTTTATAAAATAATTCTTGTGCATCTATTTTGATGACCAATTGCGCTTTTGTCTTTTATTTTGTCATAATGGTTGATTACAATGATGCATTTTCTTTCTGTTTTCTAATAATGCATATTCTGTTTATTAGAGAAAGCTGATGGAAAATTTATGCAGAAAATACAGTATTCCAATATATCATCCCTATTATTAACATTTTGCATTGGTGTGGTATAGTTGTTACAAATGATGAGAGAATAGTGTTAGAATTGTACTATTATATATATCATGATTTACAAATAAGATTCATTGTGTGTTATACAGCCCTATGCTTTGTTTTTTTCATTTTTATTCTGGTACTATATTTTTTTTATATGCTCTATGTTGAGGGTCACATTTCATTCTTTTCCCATGTTTGTATCCCATTATTGCAGCATCACTTGTTGATTTTGTGTGTGTGGTGTGTGGGGGGGTAGTGCATGGGCTGGGAATCAAACTCGGGTCTCCCGCATCACAGGCAAGAATTCTACCACTGAACTACCCTTGCACCCCCTATTCTGATAACATTTTTACCACCTAAAATTTCCCCTTTTAACCACACTCAAATACGTAAATCAGTGCTGTTACTTACATTCACAATGTCGTAGTATCATCACCAACATCCATTACCAAAACCTTTCCATCACCCAAAATAGAAACACTGTACAACATGAACAGTAACTCCACAGTCTCTATACCCATCCTGGTCTCTGGTAACCTATATTCTAATTTCTGACATAATAAATTTACTTATTCAAATATTTCCTGTTAGTGAGATCATACAATATTTGTCCTTTTGTGTCTGACTTATTTCTTTCAACATGAGATCTTATCACATGTACCAGAAGTCCATTCTTTTTATGACTGAATAGTATCCCATTGTGTGTATGTACCACATTTTGCTCATCCATTCATTGGTAGATGGACACTTGTGTCTTATGTATGAGACTTTATACATTTTAGAATCTATTCATTAAAGTAGTAGGGCCTCCTCTCTCTCTCTTTCTCTAAGCCAAACTGCAAATAAACTCACTACTCTCCCCTGTATGTGGGGCATGACTCCCAGCGGTGTAGCTCTCCCTGGCAACATGGGACAAGATTCCCAGGGATGAGCCTGGCCCTGGCACCATGGGATTGACTATGCCTTCTTGACCAAAAGGGGGAGAAGAAATAAGCCAAGATTAAGTTTCAGTGGCTGAGAGATTTCAAATAGAGGTGAGAGGTCATTCTGGAGGCTATTCTTATGCAAGCTTCAGCCACATATTACAAATGGCCACAGTATGCCAAGCCTCAACCAACAGTATTCCTGAAAACTCTAAAGAATACCCTGGGCTCTAGCTAAGATTCTCTGAAAGTTTTACTTATTGGTTTTTTGTTTGTTTTTTTCAGAAACCTAAAGTCTCCAGATTTCTCCTATGTCAGATAAGCTCTGAAACCCAGAGGTACCAATCTTTCCAAGAATATCAATCAGCTTCATTCCTCTACCCCATAATATGAGCACCTCTTTTCAGCAACAAGAAGTTAACAATTGCCATTGCCCAGATATCCCTGAAGATTGAGAGAATGAGCAAATGAGAGGAAGGAGTGGTAACTGAGAAGTTAGGATTTAACAAATGATTATGACTGTTGACTCATTATATAGATATTTATTTTTAGTTTCTATCATATTAGAACAGCCAGAAGGGAACACCTGATAATTTTGAACTGCAATCTAGGAGCCTTGATCTTTGATAATGATTATATAACTATACAGCTTTTATCTTGTTACTGCATGATTGTAAAAACCTTGTGACTGGCAATCCCTTTATCTAATGTATGGGTAGATGAGAAATAAAGACATGCATGAAAAAAAAAGTAGTGGGCCTCTTTTAGCTAATATCTGGACATTATTCTTCTTTGTCTGCAAATAACCCTTTCAAATTTAAAAAATGATCCCAACCTATTTTAAAAATATGAGAAACTGAACAGATAATTTACAAAACCTTGCATCATTTTATGAAACAATGTTTAGTGTTTCCTACAAAAATTCAAATGTATTTAAACAACAAGATACAATTTTTAGCATACCAAAATGAAAAAAAATGACAGAGACTATACACTGCTAGAAGACTCATAATTTGCCATTACATTTCTGGAAAGTTTTGACAATATGCATCAAAAATTGAAAATAATCATAATTTTGAGTGAATAATTATGATTATATAAATTTATGTAGGGACACATTCATTTATATGGTTATAGATGTTTCTATAAGGGTACAAAATCTAACACTGCTTAAAATAGGTGCTTTTGCATTTCTGGCTTGGTTATTGAAATATAGGCAGATGTATCTTACCCCAGGTTTCCACAGAAATGGCTAAAAAAAAAAAATTGGCATGGGGGGGTAACTGTATGAGGCTGAAAGTAGAAAGGAATCATCAATCTTTTGAAACTTTGATGAATTTATGTTAGATAGTATGCAAGCAGGTTTGGAGCCACAGAGGCATTACAGGATTTCTATGAAAGCATGCAATCTGGAAAAGTAAGCAGGGAAGAACACTGTCAAAATGCCATCATTGCCACAGTTTTGAAACTGGGGCTGTTTTTTGTTGGGACCAGATCGTACAAAAATAAGGATGTTAAATTTGCATGTAATATAGATCTCAGAAAGAGAAACATAATATATGGATTAGGTCAGTGATGAAATAAACATAAAAAGAAAACATTTTAGAGCTGAAAAAAATGCCAAAACATTTTTCAAAAACAATTTTACCTAAGGAAAAGAATCCCGTGCCTCGACATAACTTGGCAGTATAAAGGATGAGGAAAACCAAAACAAGTGAAAAAATCTCTACAAATACCTTTATAACAAAAAATCAGGTTTTCATCAAACATTTGTGCAATTCTGAACATAAGAAAATAACACCACCCTCCCCAAAAACAAGAAAATATTTTAGGAAAATGATCACAAGTCCTAAATTGTTTGAACAACCAAATCTTTATTTCTATGCAAGGGCAGTGCGAAGACATTCTCAGATATTAAAAGGCCAATAGAATTTCTTAAAAGTAAAAGTAATTACTCCAAAATGTATTCCAATTGACTGAGTTCAATTAAATGAAAAACAGAAGAACAATAAAGGGGTGATTTGAAAAGGATTTAAACTGTACAATAGGTTCATGGTTAACCAAAGATTTTAATCTAATAAAATACTCATGGTTAAAAAGTAATTAAAAGATTAAAAATTGTTCATGGAAACGAAATTATCTTTAAAATATTAATTAAAACTACTGTTTAGATTGTATCAAGAAAAACAGAGAGAAGGTATATATGTGGAAAGCAAGAGAAACAAGATTTTTAAAAAATTGTATCAAAGTCCTGGCAGCCAATTTATTGAAAAAGATGAACTCAACAATAACAAGATTATAAAGACAAACATTTTTCATATTCCACCACTGAATGCAATCCCAGGGTTCATAATTTTTAATGACTTTCAGATATTGACTAAAAGCCTCATTTTTCTATTATGAAGTCTAGTTTGTTCTAATGCAAAAGTTACATCCTCTTTCCTTTTCAAAGCTTCTTTCCTTCTTCCCTCTTGGACGTGTCACTGTCATCTCTTACCTGCAGCACCCTAATGTGGGAAGCACTCCCTGTGGTGACTAGTTATGACCTTTCCTCTTTCTCTCTGCCCTGCCTTTCACCTCACACATAGACTCAATCAACTAAGTTGTCATTTCTCATCAAGCTGACTCTCGCCCAGCTACCTTACTCAGATGTGTTCCATAGATAAACCCTTACCTGCCAAACTCGGGACCTCAGTTTGTTTCCAACACAATTCTCTCAGCTCTGCCTTTCCAGGGCCCTACAACCAACTTAGGTATTTTCAGGTTTGACGAGGTCACCAATGGAGTGCCTTTCCAACCAACACCTGTCAGTCTTTCTGAGCATTATCTTTTAAGCTTGTTTAGCTGCAGGTGGGGAGGTGCCAAAGGCCTGCACCTGTGGGCACTCCTACACCTCCCCTCATAGAATTCCTTACTATCTTCATGGTCTCTCTTTCTCTAATGAATTTTTAGCTTTGGCTCAAATAATAATGTCATGAGTAATGGGCTAAAAGTAGAAGAACCAGTTTTGGATGCCTCCTTTGCAAGTTCTGCATACAAGTTCTAGTACCTTGAATGAAAGGAGACTTTGCACTGATTGTCTCAGATTTGAGGCCAGACTTGATGATCGGAACAGACTCATTTTAACAATCTGTTAAATCCTTAACCCACTCTACAAATCCGGCTCCTACGTGCCGCTCTCACTCCCACCTACTCCATGCATGTTCTCCCTAGAATACCATTCCTTTAAAGTTTTGCATGACTGGATTTTGATCTTCATTCAGAAATTAGAAAATGCCATCTCCTCAGAGAGATCTTCACTCTCATTTATCTAAAATACATCATCCCGCCTTCCCTATGACTCTTAACGCCATTACCTTTTTTATTGTCTTCATATCACTTATTGATATCTCCAATATGATATTTCTCTTCCAACTTGAAAGTCAATTCCAGGGAAGCAGCGAACTTATTTGTCTTGTACTCTGTTTAACCCCCAGAAACTAGAAAATTGCCTGTGGGACATCTAGAAAGATGGAGAAAGTCAAAAAAAAATTTTTTTAAAGGATAGGTAAAATTAAACCACAAATAAAAACTTAAGAAATAGATGCCAATATTAAAAGTTGACAACTTAGACTGAATATGTATACTGACAAAAAACAGAGGCCAAAATCAATACACACTTCCCCAAAACTACAAGTGTCAAGTAACAGAGTATCAAAGATGCTACTATAATACTACTATTATAATACTAGAAGATGAGCTTCATGAGAGGAGTGACTTTTGGATTTTTTGTCTCTCCCGTTAACTAGTATCTTCACAGCAACCCATAAAAATGCCTGGAATATAACAGATATTCAGTAAATAGTTGCTGAATGGAGGAATGACTCATTCTAAAGGAAAACAGTTATAAATTTGACACAAAATTGAAGAATAATTTATTGTAGTTGAATTTTTCAAAATAGCACCCAAAGTTTTGGCCGATCAATAAGAAAAAATAGATCATCAATGAAAGTTTTAAGAACGCAATTATTATCATTTATAACATTCCTTTGCAAACATCTTTATTTCATTCATCTTTTTATGTATTCATCTAGAACAATTACAACCTTGGCATTATATATGAATTTTTTAAACGAATGTTGACTAGATATTGTATAAGGAGTGAAAACATAAATAATACAATGAACAAGTTGATTTATATGAATATTTCACTTTATAAGGAAAGACTATATAATTTTACAAATATTTAAAAACCTGGTTATATATATTAGACTACATAGAACACTTTAATAAATTCCTTAAAGTCAAATCTGTATGTGCATATTCTCCAACTACAGTATAACAAACTAGAAAGTAATGGAAACATTCTCAAGTTCTGTTTTAAACGAGAAATCAAAATGATATATTTGAAAACACCGATGCAATGATAATAAAAATATAAATGATCCACTAAAAAGTTCCTTATGTTAGGAACTAGTTCACAGACTTAAACTATTGTTACCTTATAATTAAGAAAGAAAATAAGAGGATAACCATTCCATTCAAACTTCTATGAAATAAAGCACAAATTAAGGGAGAAGAATGAAGACTTTCACTAACTTTATTCACATTTGTATTCATATGTTTTTTTCAATATCCTCTCATGATTTTTGTAATTATGAGAGCAGCATATAATAGACAGATAAATAAATATATGAGAACACTTTTAATTTACTTTACTAGTGTTTTAGAACCATTGTTCCACAAAGCATTCTTTACAGCATATTTATAGACATGTTTTTGTGTGGGTGAGAGAACTGTCAATGTTGAAGTATATTTTAAAAACACTAGCTTAAAGAAAAATAAACAAATAAATTTAAAAAAAGATTCTAGGACTTCTCAGAATAGGAAGACAAATATATATATACATTGCAGTTTTCCAATTTGCCTTTTCTAGCATACAAATTTGTATTACCAGGAATACATGGCATACTCATTAACAATTCCTGAATCTAATATCTCAAAAAAAAACATTTTGAAGAATGCAATTCTATGCTGACACACTGAAAAACCTTTATTAAATTGGTAGTTTTCTAGGAAAATGTAAAAGAATAAAACCGACAACAAGAAAAAGAATAATACAGATCAACACAATAGAATAAGAAAAAAAGGTAGTTAAGGAATTATGTTCAAAGCAGGCAATGTCCCCAGTTAATTTAATGAATAACTTTTTCAACCACTTTAGATGAAAAGTCCATGCAACGTTCAAGGGATTTAAAGTATAGTTTGTTTTCCAATTAATGTTATGAATCTCACTTATCACTGATACCAAAACCTATTTAGGGCATACAAATAAAATTTATATACTAATTTCACTTAGAGATACCAATACCAAATAAAATATCCAGCAACATTGTAAAAAAAATTTACTTGACAAAGTAGGATTATCATACATTCAAAGATTGCTTATCTTTCGTAAAATATACTCATATAATTCATCTTTTCAATGAACAGAGGAAAAATGTTCAGCAAATGCATTTATGTAATCAAGCCAGGAACAATATAAACTGTAATGATAGATTATAACTCCTGTCTCTACCCTATGTCTTATCTAGTCACTATATCATGACAAACTGTTCTCTAGTCTGCTTTGAAAATGATTTATATTTTGTAATTCTGAATATGAAATAATTTGAAGAAAACTGTTTTTATAGGAAGGTGCAGATGAAATGGTTGATGAAAATCTTATTTCTGTTACTAAAATCCTCCATTCTCTTTTTTATCTGAACTTTTTATGGTACTTCTAACTTGGAGTGTCATTTAATTTTGCTCATAAACTATACTAATTCATAACCAGGTGAAATAGGTAGGAAAATATCTTTCCCTCTAACAAGAACAAACATGGAGACATAAAATAGTGAAATTAATATAATATTCATTCCTGCTTCCCAGTGCAAACTTATTGGGAAGTTATATCCATATTATACTAGGGATCATGACCAAAGAAACATGGGAATCAATTTTTTTTGTTCTACCAAGATGGTGGCTTTTAGGTTTAGAGTTAATAAAACTCAAACTTTTCTCTAATATTCCATCTCAGTTGTGTAGGAGATGAATTTTATTCACTTTAAAATACATCAAAGGCATGTTATCTAAGGAATCATAAGAGTCAATATAAAGTTCACACTATGCAAATATGCTCTTATATCTGGGAACGCAAAAGCTGTAAAGTTCCTGTTGAGATTAGCATAGTCCCAACATTTCAGAGTCTAAAGAAAGCTAGGAAGCGAGAAAACTGAGCTATAACAAATATCAGAAAGGTCAAGTATAAGCCTTGATCCAGTATTTTTCTGGAAGATTACTGCTCTTAAATCTCCAATTTAGCCAATCAGCACACTGGTAAGGGAATGTCTGTCATTGCTAGGAATGGATTTTTGTTTCCAACATAGGAGGGTACTCTTTAGGATTGTGGTGTTTTGCTTCTTAATTCATTCATTCATCCATTCTTTCATTCATTCAATCAGTCAGTCAATCAGGACGTCTTAAATCTACATGATAAATTTATCCATTGAAGAAAGAATGAATACAATTGAAAATGAAAAAAAAAGTTGAAGTGTACAGACACCATGAATCATATGCAATATAAAGGACAAAATACTGCAGATCAAGGATATCACACTACCCTATCTTTTTATGATAACATATAATATTTGTGAATATAATTCTGTTGAAATGGATAAATGATATGAAGGAAAGAACACTATTCCCAAGAGCCATAAGATGTAATTATGTAACTTGAGCAAACCGCATCCTTGTTTTTAGAATAAAGGTGCTATCCAAGGACATTCTGAAATGCGGTACCTTCATGAGACTTAATCAGACCAATTTCGCCAGCTGTCAGGAAGCATATAAAAATCACTAACTATTTTCCTAAACATCTAGGTTTTTCAGCATTTGGGTATGGTTTTGTTTACTTTTTAGCATATGGATACCACTTGCATTATTTACTAGGATTCTCATAACCGCATCGGTGGCTCCTTTTACTGTGAAATATCTTTATTATCTTAGGATGGCAAACTCTTGTACAGATATATGGAAGGCCAATACGCATAAGGAAAGGTACTTTAACATCCTTAGTCATCAGAAGTATCATACCTTACCAAGCAATAAATGCAAAATGAAGCAATGCTCAGGTACAATTTTACTCTATTAAATAAACAAATTAAAATGTATGCTTATATAAGAAGGCGCAATGCTGATGATACTGGTGAGAGATTGCTACACTCATATAACGGGGTGATGTACATTGGGATGTAGTTTGTGATTTATTAATCTTACTCTTGGGAATGTATTTTAAAATACTAACTCACTAGGTAATCTATAGCGTTAAACACTTTTATTGCAGTTAATAATAGCAAAAAAAGGAAATAACTCAATGCTCTATAAAAGACTCATTAAGTTAATTAGAGATTATCAATTTAATGCATTATGACGCAGACATGACAAAAAAACAATTGCACTAACTGTTTGATAATATGAATTGTACTTACCATGTAACTTTGAATTTAAAACCAAAAAGTAAATTGTGTATAAAATTTGATTACAACATATTTTAAAATATATTTCTATGGACATGAAGTCAATCAAGATAAGCAGAGGATAAACTCTGAAAGTATACATCTGTATTTATTTGCTTAATTTTTTTTTTTTTACCAAAAGACATTTCTTCTGTAAAACAAAATTTGTGTGTTTGTGTGTAAAGTGCCAGATTCTGTGTTCAGCAACAGGTATATAAAACAGTCACGTTCTTTGCCTTCCAGAAGCTCTCTAAGTGCAGGGAACATGAAGGCCTGTAAGCAGATTGCTACAGAGAAAACATGAAAAAATGCACAGTCGCTACATTGAAGGGATGGTTTTATGCTCATATTACTTTCTTTACGACTATTCAACAATAAATAGCCAATTAAATGTTTTCTAATGCAACTTTGCTTTCACATTAAATTTTAAACTCTTAACCCTGACATTCAAGGATCGGTATCATCTGTAGCTTTTTCTCTCCAATCTAACACATCTTACCCTACCCAAACTCATCATTCTACCTTATGTGCCCTATTTACTTATTTGCAAAATAACTTTCATGAATGTCTATCCCAGCAATTTTGCTCAGGAAAATCTAGGTCCATGGACTAAATCCAGCCCACTGCCTGTTTTCATTTTTTAAAAAGTTTATAGTTTTATCAGAACTCATTTATTTATGTATTGTCTATAGCTGCCTTTGAGCTACAAAGGTAAAGATGAGTAGTTGTGACAGAGACCATCTGGTTCTCAGCGCCAGTATTTGCTATCTTGCCTTTTACAGAGAATGTTTGTGGAGTCTATCCTAGACTGTTGTTCAAAGGCTGCAATGTTCTCTTTACTTGTAATGATCCTCCACTTCTCCTCCTTCCACTGTAAAAGCAAATATCACAAAATTCTGAGAAGGGAATTATCATTAATTGAGCATCTACTCTGCCAAGATCCATACTAGGCTCATTACTCAATTATCACAATAGTATGATTTAAATTTTATCATCACTCCATTCAACAGCTGAGCAAATTGATTATCCAGAAAGGTTAAATAGTTTAGTTAACACAGTCAGTGTGGAAAATGACTTAGAACCTAATCTGCTTTGCCAATAGCCCTGATGTCTCTGCATTTTACATATTTTATATTTTTTAACCTTCCTAAATTATATTCCCTTGAAAATTCCCCTATTATTTATTGTCTTTTCACACACCATAGTTTAACTATGCTTCCTCAGCTATGTTTGTATGTATGTTCCGTTACTCCACTTAGATTGTAATTCACTGGGGACAATGTGCTAAATCTTCACCTTCCCTATCATAACACTCTACAAAGAGGATCTGCGTTGATGAAATAATAAAATTGATTAAGTTGATTAATTAATTAGCTTCCCTCCCTGACAGAGTCTGAATATGCAAATTTTCTCTACTTTTTGCATATGGAAGATTGTTCTGGTGCAAATGTGACTAAAGGATTTCTCTTAATTTGTCTAACAGTAGCACAGTGAGGAGACTAATTCACTTCCAAGTAAAGGACTTAATATGTGTTATAAGTTTGATTTCTCTTTGGGTAAATGGATTCTAGACTACATGGATGATATCAGAAGTCAAAACTCCCAGGGAGCCTTCTTTGGTCCTTCAACCTAACTTACATTATTTCACTTTCTCCTGTATTCTTCTCTAGCATCATCACTTCTAAGTTCTATGCCCTGTTGGTTTCTCTGAACTCATCTTATTCAAAATATAGAAACAGCTTTACCAAGATATTTGTGGTAAGAGGCTTCTGAAGTACAACAAAAATAGACCATGATTAGTTTATTCTAAAGTAGCCAGAGTTTTCCATCCACTACATCCACATGTACATGTCTCTCTGGCAGCCCTTTTGCGGTCTCAGTGAAAAAAGAAGGATCCACCACCAGAAATGCTAGTAAAAAATAACTCTGACAAATTTGGAATAGAGTGGAACTGCCTCAATTTGATAAAGAATATGCACAAAACAACAACAACCCTATAGTTAAGATCATACTCAATGATACTCAGAAACTGTATGTTTTCCCCCTAAATTGGAACAAGTCAAAATGTCCTCCATCCTCTCTCAATTCCTAGGAAGGGTAAGCCCTTTGATCATTAGGATATCCTAAGAAAAGAAGAGAAAAGAAAACAGAAAAAAGCTATACACATTGGAAAGGGTTCTATTCACAGATGGCATGAATTTTATGTAGAAAATCCCAAAACATCGACAAGAAAATTTCTGGAATTAAGTGAGTATATGAAAGTCACAGAATACAAGGCTAATACACAATACAATCTATTTCTTACATTCCAGCAGAGAGGAATTAAAATTTAAAATTGAAAAAAATGCCATTTTACAGTAGCATAAAATGTAATATTTTATAAATTTAAGAAAATATGTAGGGAACCTATATGTGGAAAACTACAAAATGCTGATTAAAAAAAGATAAAAAATTAATGGAGATATTTCATGTTCATGGGTTAGAAATTCAAGTGTTAAGATATCATCTTTTTCCAACTTGAACTATAGATTTGATGGATTCCCAATCCAGTTTTCAGCAGCTATTTTGTAGATGTTGACAACCTGATCCTAAAGTTGTTAGAAAAGGAAAATGACCTAAATTAGACGATACAATATAGAAGAAGGAAACAGATGGAAGACATATAACCCAAAAAAGTTACACTAATACAGACTGTATGGTATTGGTGAAAGAATAGACACACAGATCAATGTATAGAATGCAGAACCCAGGGATAGACATGCACCAATACAGCCAATTGATCTTTGATAAAGGTACAAAGGCAAGTCAATAGAGAAATAACAGACTTTTCAACAAGTTGTGTTGGAACAACTGGAGGCCCATAAGCAAAAAAAAAAAAAAAAAAAATTAACCTAAATGCAAACTTTTATACCTCACCCATAATTAACTCAAAATTGATCATATACCTAAATGTAAAACTCAAAACTATAAAACTTTATGAAGAAAATATGGGACAAAAACTACAGAATCTTTGGTTTGGTGATAAGTTTTAAACACGACACCAATATCACAATCCATGAAAGAAAAAATTGATGTTGGACTTTATTCAAATTAAAAACTTCTGTTCTGCAAAAGACACACAGAGAGAATGAAAAGACAAGCCACAGACTGGAATAAAATGTTTGCAAAACATATATCTGATAAAGAACCTTTAAAAGTTATTAAAACTCAAAAGTAAAAACACAAATAGCACAATAAAAAAATGGGCAAAATATAAGAACAGACATCTCACCAGGAAAGTTTAAAAGATAGCAATTTAAGAATATGTAGAAAAGAGGTTCAATATCATTTGTTATTGGAGAATTGCAAGTGAAAATAGGAATTAAATACCACTATATATCTATTGCCCAAATTACTGGAAATGCAAATTACTGGCAAGGACATGGAACAACAGAAACTCTCATTCCTTGTGGTGGGAATGCAGAATAGTGTAACTACTTTGGAAGACAATTTGGCAGTTTCTTACAAAGCTGACCATAGCCTTGCCCTACAATATTGTAACTGTTACCATGTATTTAGCAAATGATTTCAAAACTTATGTCCTCACAAAATTTGCTCATATTTATAGCAGCTTTATTTTTAATTGCCAAAAACTGAGAGCAACCCAAGCAAGAGATCCTTTAATAGATGAGTGCATAAACAAACTGTGGTGCATTTATACAATGAAATAGTATTTAATAAAAAGAAATGAGCTATAAAGCCACAGAAAGACATAAATGCATCTTAAATGCATGTTGTTAAGTGAAATAAGCCAGTCTGAAAAAGCTAAATGCAAAAAAAAAAAAAAAAAAAAAGGGGGTGGGGGCTGCAAAGATAGTTCTGTGGTAGAATTCTTGACTGTCATGTGGGAAATGTGGGTTTGAGTCCGAGTCCATGCACTTCCCCAAAAAACAAAACAAGCAAGCAAAACAAACAAAGAAGCAACCAAAAAAAAAATTCAACAAATGGTGCTGCAAGAACGGGATACTCACATGGAAAAATAATGAAATGTGACCCTACCATAACAGCATGCACACACAAAAAGCTACATGCAATATGATTCCAGTTACACAATATGTGGAAAAGCAAAGCTAGAGAGGGTAAACAGATTATTGTGGGGAGGTTGTCTAGATGAAGCATGGGAGATTTTTTTTAGGATGGCAAAACCATTCTTATGATGCTGTTATGGTGACTACAAGACATTAAGCATTTGTCAAAATCATAGAACTTTACAGTGCAGGGAGTGAACCTTAACACATGAAAAATTTTAAGAAGTCATTTAGGAGGTCTGAGGATCCCAGGATGGAATGCTGAATGTGACAAAAGCATCTAGCTGTATTACAAATATATAAAACAAATCACTGAATGAGGTGGGGGATTAAGATGCTGACCTAAGTCATTTGGAAAATTACTTAGGGAAACTGCCATATATTTATAACGGAAGTGAAAAATTAAGTAAATGTAAGGGGATGGGTGAAAATCAATTTTCCTTGACTGTTGCTCACCTCATTTACTATTGGCTCCACTCAGCTCTGCTTCTTCTATCACTGATCAGTTCCTCATATCCTATAGAAGACTGGAATCTGTAACACTAAAATCAAAAGGAACTCTATAACCACTGTATTCTAATAAATAAAGTTGTTTCCCATGTTATATGGCTTAATAATTGTGAAGCTACTGTATAGCTATTCTGGAAGTGAAAAATTAAGTAAATGTAAGGGGGTGGGTGAAAATCAATTGTTTCCATGGAGATGTGACTCACCCAATTGTATGTGGTAACTTTTGATTAGATGGTTTCCATGGAAATATGCTTCTACCCATTTAAAGCAGAATTGTTTACTGGATACCCTTCAAGAGGGAATCATTTCCAAAAAACTTTAGTGCCCATGCAACCAGAGACCTTTGGAGAAGAAGAAAAATTCCGCCCCCACCCACCCACCCACCGGAGCTTCATGAAACAAGAAGCCTGGTAAGAAAGCTAGCAGACATCACCATGTTCACCATGTGCCTTTCCAGTTGAGAGAGAAACCCTGAACTCCATCAGCCTTCTTGAACCAAGGTATCTTTCCCTGGATGCCTTAGATTGGACATTTCTATAGCCTTGCTTTAATTAGAACATTTTCACAGCCTTAGAATATGTAAACTTGCAATTCAATAAATTTCTCTTTTTTAAAAGCCCTTCCATTTCTGGTATACCACATGCTGGCAGCTCACAAACTAGGACAACATCCTAAATACAAACCATAGTTTTTCTAGGGTCTTATTAAGTGTTTCTCAAAATTTCATGGTGCTCACAATTTTCATATAACCTGCCACTTTCATTGCACCAAGTGTTTATCTAATATACTTGGAAAGAATGATTCTGGATTCTGCCCACATACCTTTTATTCTTATAGATATTTGAGTGTTTATTCTATACAAGACAGTTTTTAAGTATGTTACATATATTTATATTTACTCATATCAAGAATCATCAAGATACATATTATTATTACCATCATTTTCAGGTGAGGAAAAAGGCTTATAGCCAATCATTAAGGTCACATAGCCTCAGCATTAGATTCAGGATTTAAACCCAGTTTTACATGAGGCTGCTGCTCTGATTCACAGTGCCTTGCCTCTTATTTCAACAGTCTCAAATACACAGTCTAGTATACTTGCTACTGGTCACTCCAATATAAACATAGGGCTGGCTGTGTTTCACTGCAACACAGAGCCTGAGGGAAATCATTCTGACATTTTAAAACTTTAGTGAAGTTCCAGGCTCCAGATTTTGATTTGGTACACTCAGAAAATTGCACACTGTATCTATTTGAGGGTGGCACAACTGAATTGGAAGAGCAGAGACTAGAATCTTGCAATAGCCTGGGGGAGAACATTTCTGAGAAAATCTGACAGAGGAGACGATGACTGTTTGAGCTAAGCAGGAGCTGATTGTGGAATCCTTGCCTTCCAGTCCCTCTTGTCATTTCTATTTTGCAATACCCTGATGGTTCCACTAGAATTATGTAAACCTCATGGCCTTATTGGTGTCATTAAGCAAACCAGATGTCACAGGATGCATACTGTCCTTAAGATAAATTCTCTTGGTTACTTAATTTAACAGAATGTTTCTGGGGAAGTAGAAATTTTATATCATTACTAAAAAAAAAGTTTAAATATAGTGAAAGAACCCTTCCCAAATGTACTGAATTGGTGTACAATCAATGTTAAATGTGTGTACTGCACAGAAGCATTAAGGTTTCATAACACCTTAAAACTTGAAATGTGTATTTGTTTGAGGTAGATTTATTTCTTTCATGTTATACACGTTTACAGAAAAGAAAAGAAAACAAAACAAAACAAAACACTAAATCATTGATTCCAGAGACATGAAATCCTGTTTTAGAGGCAATTACTTTTCTATTTCTTACATTAAAATAATGTTTGGCACCTTATCTTTCTACATACTTTCTGAAATATCACTTCAATGCATACATGCTTCATTTTTAGTATAAAATCACTATTTTAAAAGCATTTGCACAGCCACATAGCTGTGATCTCATTTTAATAAGCATATCTAGATTTATATTTGGCATTCCTGTATCAAACTATAGTAAATTTTACTTTTCATTAATGTCTCCATTATCATATTGAGTTGCTCAAATATACTAGTTGCTATATATCCATCTTTGTAAATAAAGCTCTTATAGACAACATGCATGCCTTAACAGAGAATTTAACATTTGTGATATCTGTAGGTTTAAGCATGCAGCAAAGTGGCATTTTTGTTTTTGCTGCAAATTTCAAAATCAGTTATCCAAAGTGACAAAGGATGACTTTTTTTTAAATTTGCTAACCATGATTCCCAACTTTGGGGATGCTTCAGAACACCTGTGGGATTTCTTAAAAATGTAGATACTACCTCCCCTTTTGAGAAGAAAAGAGGTGGAGGCTGGGGTATTTGTACGTTACTCTTAGGTGATCTGCAGCACATGAAATTTTAGATCCATTGTACTGCTAGATTTTTCAAATTATGTCTCTTCTCAGATACTTTGAGTTTTTACCTGCACTTTCATTATATTTTTTTGGTAAATTAATGCGAATACTAAACTCTATGAGTTCTCTTAGAAAACCTTTGTCTAAGAACAAAACTTTTAATGTGATCCTATCTAGACAATCAGGATAGTTAGTCATGCAAAAATAATGCATAGAAGGAAAGTGACTGACAAACTTAATAGGGAGAGTTTTTATTAAAATTATTATTCTATTGTCTAAATTGATGACAACATGTAATTTTCTTCTTCTTAGCCCTCACTATAATTTGCTTCATTTGGTTCGCTAAGAGGAAAGTTATATTTTTCTGTGATGACTGTAGCAACTTCAAAAGAGGTGCTTTCATGTGTTAAGCATTTCATAATGCCAATCAAAAGACACATTCTAAGCAACGAGAAGAAAACAAAAGGTTAATTTCCATTATGATAAATACTTTATTTGTGACCACTTGAGTGATCTTACTCAGGTCATACAGAGTATACAAAATACCCTCCTCCTACACATGCCAACCTGTTGTTATAGAGATAGCTTGCTAAAATGTTCCAATACTTAAAATAGATATTTCAAAGATCAGACTCAGAACTCAGAATTCATAGTCTCAACTTGCTTGTGAAACAAGTTCTATGAAAAGAACCCTTGCTGTAATTTTTGTTTTTTTTTTTAGATTTTGGTATCACTTTGGCACTGGTATGAAGTTCAACAAATTTTTTCTTTATCCCTCAATTCTGGGATTTTTAAAGGACTGAGGATAATAAATTTCCCATAAAGAGAAAGTTGATTTATGAATCCATAAATTTCTTGAGAAGAAGGATATTTCTTTCTCTTCTGAGTCTGACCATCAAGCTCAGCTTCAAACCTATGTGGTTCTCAATTGCCCATAAGATAAAATTGAAGTTCCATTTCATGGCATATATCTCTCCATAATCCCAATTCTCCCTCTTTCTCCAGCTCCATCTCCTAGCATTTCTGCCTCTACTAGAAGCAAGGTCAGCACTAAACTGCTTGTAGCTCCAAGCATATTATTTTGAATATATTTTTTCCTTTCTCTCTCTTCTCCTGGTACTCCTACTATACTTACATTGGCAAGCTTGGGGCCCACAGTTCTTGAGGCTCTGTTCATTTTCATTACACTTTTTTCTCTCTATTCCTCAGACTGGATGATACCAACTACTTGTCTTCAAGTTCACTGAATCTTTCTTCTCTATAATCAAATCTGCTCTTGAGCCCTTCTAGTGTGTTTTCATTTCAGTTATTGTACTGTTTAGCTTCAGAATTTTTATTTGGTACCTTTTTATAATTTCTATCTCTTTATTGATATTTTCTGTCTCCTTACTAATGTCCTTTAGTATCTTAGATATGCTTCCTTTTAGCTCTTTCAACCTATTTTAAATAGCCTTTTATTTTTTAAAAAATAGATTTAAAGTATTTGTCTAGTAAGTCCAACCAATGGTCTCCTCAAAGATAGTTCCTATTTATCGTTTTTTTCCCTATTTATGGGCCATACATTTTTATGGCTTTTAATGTCTCATATTTTCTTATTGAAAATTGGACATTTAAAATAATATATTGATGCAAGTCTGTAAACCAGTTTTTCCCTCCTCCCTAGAGTTTGTTGTTATTGCTGCTTTGTGTAGTTGGTGTTTATTTAGTGAGTGACTCTGCTGAGCTAATGTTGTAGTCTGCATTCTTTGTTGTGTATAGACACTGAAGTCACAGCAGTTAGCTAAGTAGTCTTCTGATGTCTGGGACCAATAGATCTCCCATTCTTTGCTGAAGGAGGGGCACACCTTCAAAACTCAGACAAGAAGGTGACAACTCTGCCTTCGCCTTCACATCTTACTGTCATAAGACTTGAGCCTTCTCAAGTCTTTCCTGAGCATTTACATAACCTTTGGATGCACACAGCACGGCATAAGAAAATGGTCTTTTAAATTCCCAGAACATTGTCATAGCTTTTCAAAGATCCTGTAGAAATATCATTCCCAGCTTCTTTTAAGCTTTTTAATTAGTCTATTGTTTGTACGAACAATGTTATCCATCACCTTAGCAGGCTGTGAAATTAAAATACTTGCCTATAAGGGTTCTCAGCTTTCCTCCCACCACCATACACAAATGCCTGGGAAAGGATTTTCACAGTGGGGATGATCTAAGTCAGGTCAAATACAGACAGTCTACAATAGGGTCTTCCAGGAACCCATGAAAGAGGTAAAATAATGCCAAATCATTTGGAATGGAACTTTGAAGTAGCTCATTTATTGTCCCTGAGGTGGCTGCCATGCCATACCAGGCATGCAGACAATAATTTTCCAAAGCTACCACATAGATGGAGAGTAAGGATAAGACTATGGGAAATTAAAAACACCCAAGGGTCACTGTTCATACCCAGATCCAGCACTTTTTCTAGAAAATCAAAATGATTGTTGCAAGGCTTTGGTTAGTTTCTAGAGTTCTAGAAAAGATGTTTCTGATAATCTCCACCATTTTTATTGTTGTTGTTATTTTTATGGAACAGAGAATTTTCAGAGATCCTTATTCTGTAATTTTCATGGATGTCACATTTTATCAGTTTCTGTGTCCTGAATTTTGCTCCACTGTTGCTAGGTGCATATATGTTCAGGACTATTATGCCTCCTTGGAGAAATCACTTCTTTATCATTATAAAATGCCATTCATTATCCCTGATAATTTTCTCTGTTCTGAAGTCTGCTTTGTCTGAAATTAAAGCTATTCCAGATTTCTTTTGATTAGTGTGAGCATTGTGTATTTTTTTCCTTCCCTTTACTTTTTAACCTGAGTCTTTATACTTAAATTGAGTTTCTATAGGCCAAATAGTGTTTGATTTTATATTTTTATCTACTCTGAATATTGATATAATTGGGTTAATATCTACCATGTTTGTACTGTTTTGTATTCATTGCTTTTTGTTTTTTGAAAACTAAACATGTTGTAATAGGAATTTGTCAGTGAAATAAACCTTTAAAGTGATGATTTATTGTGATCTGGCTAAGAGTTGGACTATGTTCAATGTTTGATATAGCTTATAAAGGCCAGAAGCTTCAATTTCCTCTAGTATATTTGTTTTAGTCTCCTGTCTTGACTTTCACCTTCTTTAAATACTTCTCTTCAGAGAGAGTCAATGTCTTGCAGCACTTTCATTTATAACCCACAGTTGTTTTATTGAAGCCCTGTTGGTGTGGTGGTATAAGGTATGGGGGAGGGGTGGAGCTTTATATAATCTTATGACTAAAATTTAGTCTTTTAGTTAGTATGCGTCTCCAGACTGTGACCTTTGCAAGTGTTTTCCTAGTGGTATTCCCTTTTCTCCCTTTTTCTCTCTTCCCTGACTAAAGCACTCACAGTCTATTTCCTTGAAGCTCTTGCCCGTGATAACTATGACTCTCCCTCTCCAATGCTGGACTGGGAGTAATTCCCTTCTCCCAGCTGAGATAAGGCTCATAAATTCTGGTTCCCTGGAGACCAGCCCTTTGTTCAGTAGAAAGCTCTGGTTGTATTTCACAATGGCTACTATTCTATCCCCTGCAAAGCCAGGAGGGGATGTCTCTCAGATCTTCAATGTGAGAATCTGGTATACCTCCTAGAGATAAATCCCATAAAAATGTGGGGAATCCCTAAGGTTCCATTTCCCAGGAGTTTCTCAGTTCCATTCTAGTCTACACTCTGCCTCCAGCAATTCACCGAAATTACTATTTAAATGTTCTTACCAGTTAGTTTATGGCTCTAGACTTCTGTTCCAATTAAGGAGATCTCAGCTGTGATCCTTGGTATGCCTCTAGTGGTGGTGAGCACTGCAACTTCATTTCTTTGATGAGTACAAGAAAAGCCATTGATTTTCAATTTTCCAGCTTTTTTGTTGTTGTTGTTAAAAATGAGATATAGGAGACTTCCGGGAAGATGGCCGACTAGAGTAGAATGAGATTAGCCCTGCTCCACAGAAAAGTTAGAGAAGGGACAGGAGGGCAACTGAGGTGGCAATGTGGGAGTACAGCTGACCTGGGAGAGCTTCCTGCACCACATGGGGCAGCTCTGGTTGCAGAGGCCCAGGAACTGAGAGGCAGAAAGATGGAGCCTGGTGTGGAGGCATGGAGTCATGGAGCCCGCAAGAGTGCATGGATGGGAGCCGGGGACTAGGAAGTAAGCCAGGCCGTGTTTCTTGGGCGTGATACCCTCACTAGGGCAGCCCCATGACCAGTGACTTACCCCACACCCCATGCACCTGAACCCCCTCACCTGCTGGCATTCCCTGCACTCCAGATGTCCCCACCCCACCAGCCCCCAGTACACGTACTGCCCCACACCCCACCCCAGGAGCAGCCCAACCCACCTCTCCTGCACACCTCCCGAGTACAACCTCCCCCTCCCTGTTCCCTGCAGGCTATTGCCAGTGCGTAAAGGCTGTGGACACTAACCTCCATACCTAGGCTACCCCTGCCCCCCAACCATAGTGTCACACAGCCTCACCCTGTTTTCCCTGAGCTCTGCACATCCGTTTATGGGACTCCCAGTACCATGCATGCACACGGGCCCCCAATCACGTAATTCAGCTCTGGGAACCACACTTTACAGCAGGCCTAGAACCACGCATGTGCACAGCCCTCAGCCTCACTTCCCGGCTCTGAGAAAGTGCCAACCTTCGCAGCTGGATTGCATCTGCCCTCAGTCCATGAAGGTATAAAGCTGACCTGCTGCCACAGCTCTATGCATGTGCATAAAGGACCCTGTGCCATAGACCAGCGCACATCAGGGTTACGCCCCCCCAGACCAGTGCACCCACACAGCTACATCCTTCCTGGCCGCTGGGCACCCACATTCACAAGCATCAGCGTAGCATTCCCAACATGCGCCCATACCTGCTTTGAAACAAATCACTGCACTGAGTGCCCACCTTGTGCCCTGCTCCCTGGTGTACAACCATCCCACAAACACAAGGCCTTAGACTATTAAAAACAAATCAACTCCCAAAGTAAATGAATCAAGATAGTTACATGCCATAAAGATAGCAGAAGATCACTAAACATATCACAATGCAGACAGATATAGCCCTGCTTAATGACCAAATTAAAACACCAGAAGAGACACAGACATTGGAACAAGCAATCAGAGATGTTCATACAACTCTACTTAATAAAATAAGCAGGATAGCAAATGACATAAAGGAGATCAAGAAGATTCTAGAAGTGGACAAAGAGGCATTTGAAAGAATAAATAGAAAAATAGCAGATATCACAGAGATTAAAGACTCTGTTGACCAAATAAAAAACATACTAGAGGTGCACAACACCAGATTTGAAGAGACAGAAGAAAGAATAAGGAATATAGAGGATAGGATAACTGATTTTGAAAACTCAAAACAGCAAATGGCAAAAAAGATGGAAAACATTGAATGGGAACTCAGGGAAATGATAGACAAAATAAAGTACACAAATATAAGAATCATTGGTGTCCCAGAAGGAGAAGAGAGGAGTAAAGGGCTAGGAAGAGTAGTTGAGGATATAATGGGGGAAAACTTCCTAACCCTCATAAAGGACATAAATATACAAGTCAAAGAAGCCCAAAGAACTTCAAACAGAATAAATTCAAATAGGTCTTCCCCAAGGCACATACTAATCAGTCTGTCAAATGTTGAAGAGAAACAGAAAATCTTGAAAGTGGCAAGAGAAAAATAATTTACTATATACAAGTGAAATCAAATAAGACTGAGTTCAGACTACTCAACTAGCACCCTGGAGGCTGGAAATCTTTCCCTTTCACTCCTCTCCTGTCTTTCAGGGAAAGATTTATGGTATATTAGAGATCCTGAAAGGGAAATATTTCCAGCCAAGAATTCTGTACCCAGCTAAATTGTCCTTCAAAATTGAGGGAGAGATTAAAGTTTTCACAGACAAAGAAGTCCTGAAAGAATTTGTCAACAAGACACTGGCCCTACAAGAAATACTAAATGGAGTTAGGCCAGCTGAAAAAAAAAAAAAAGACAGGAGAGGGAGGTCTGGAGGAGGTTACAGAAGTGAAGAGTACCACTAAGTGTAATTTAAAGAACACAAAGAGAAAGAGGGAAAATAGTATGTAGCTCTGACAAATAAAATAAAATATAAGACAGTGGAATCAAGAAATGCCTTTTCAGTAATAACTTAGAATGTTAACAGACTAAATTTACCAATTAGAAGATACAGATTGGCAGAATGGATTAAGAAACATAATCCAGCTATATGCTGCTTACACGAGACTCATACAAACACACTGAAAGTGAAAGTGAAAGGATGCAAAAAGATCTTCCATTCAAGTTGTAACCAAAAGAAAGCAGGAGTAGCTATACTAATATCAGACAAAATAGACTTTACATGTAAAGACATCATAAGAGACAAAGAAGGACTCTATATACTAATTAAAGGGTCAATTCACCAAGAAGATATAACAATCATAAATGTTTATGCTCCCTATCAAGGAGCTCCAAAGTACACGAGACAGACATTGGCAAAACTGAAGGGAATGATAGATGTCTCAACAATAAGAGTAGGAAACTTCAATACACTGCTCTCCTCTATAGATAGAACAACCAGATAGAAGATCAACAAGGAAATAGAGAAGTTAAATAACTTGAAAATGAATAAGACCTAACAGACATATATAGGTCATTACACCCCAAAGCACAAGGTTATATATTCTTCTCTAGTGCTCATGGAACATTCTCCAGGATAGATCATATGTTGGGGCACAAAACAGGTCTTTATAAATTTAAGAACACTGAAATTATTCAAAGCACTTTCTCTGATCACAGTGAGATGGAGCTGGATCTCAATAACCACCAAAGAATGAGAACTTTCATGAATATATGGAGATTACCTAACATACTCTTAAACAACCAGTGGGTCAAAAAAGAAATTGCTAGAGAAATCAGTAGCTATCTGGAGATGAATGGAAATGACAATACAACTTATCAAAACTTATGGGATGTGACGAAGATTGTGCTGAGAGGGAAATTTATTTCCCTAAATGCCTAAATTAAAAAACAAGAAAGAGCAAATATTGAGGGCTAACAGCAAACCTGGAGAAACTTGAGAAAGAACAGCAAACTAATCCCAAAGAAAATAGTAGAAGAGAAATAGCAAACATTAAAGCAGAGATAAATGAATGGGAGAACAAAAGAACAATAGAAAGAATCAATAAAACTAAAAGTTGGTTCTTTGACAAAATCAATAAAATTGATGGGTCACTAGCAAGACTGACAAGGAATAAAAGAGAGAGGATGCAAATAAACAAAATCAGAAATGAGAAGGGGTGAATTACCACAGACCCTGAAGAAATAAAAGAAATCATAACAGGATTCTATGAACAACCATATGCCAACAAACTAGACAACTTAGATGAAATGGACAAATTCCTGGAGACATACAAACAAGCTACACTGACTCAGTAAGAAATAGAAGATCTGAACAAACCAATCACAACTAAAGAGATTCAATCAGTCATCAAAAATCTTCCTACAAAGAAAAGCCCAGGGTCAGATGGCTTCACATGGGAATTTTAGCAAACATTTCAGAAAGAACTAACACCAACCCTGCTCAAACTTTTCTAAAAAATTGAGCAGAAAGGAGCTCTATCTAATTCATTTTATGAAGCTAATATCATTTTAATACCAAAACAAGGTAAAGATGCTATAGCAAGGAAAACTACAGGCCAATCTCCCTAATGAACATAGATGCAAAAATTCTCAATAAAATATTAGCAAATTGAATCCAAGAGTACATTAAAAGAATTATACACCATGAGCAAGTGGGGTTTATACCAGGAATGCAAGGATGGCTCAACACAGGAAAATCAATTAATATAATACAGCACATTAACAAATCAGAAGGGAAAAATCATATGATCATCTCAATTGATGCTGAAAAAGCAATCGACAAAATTCAGCATCCTTTTCTGATAAAAGTACTCCAAAAGATGGAAATCATATGTAGCTACCTCAACATGATAAAGAGAATACATGAAAAGCCGGTAGCCAGCATTGTACTCAATGGAGAGAGACTGAAAGCTTTCCCCCTAAGGTCAGGCACAAGACAAGGATGCCCACTGTCACCACTATTATTCAACATTGTGCTTGAAGTTCGAGCTAGAGCAATCAGGGAGGAGAAAGACATAAAAGGCAACCAAATTGGAAAGGAAAAAAAAAATGATGAGCTATAATCTGGCTAGGTGATGTCTTTCAGACTCTTTACATGGTGGAACTGAGACCAGAAAACCCCCCTCTCTACTCTGGACCTATATTCTGATTTTTTGTGATATTTCTATGTCTGCCATTCTGACAAAAGCAGAAACTAGAAGTGGCTTTATTTTATGAGCTTTTAATTTCAAGTTCTCTGGACTTCTGGTTGAGAGAGAAAAAAAAAGTAATCTCACATACTAAAAGTAATAGTAGGTAGAACCTTACGAGATCAAGTCTCAAGGTTGCTGTAATAGAATAATTTTATGTCTTCAATGGTTTCCATGTTACCAGACTGCCCCCTAGTATTAACAACTACATTATTTCTGGGGCTGCTAACTGTACTTTTCAGAACTTTCTCCTGAGGTATTTAAAAGTTGTCTCTGAAAAAGTAAATGTGTAGATTTATGTACATTATAAGTGATATATACATATATACATTCCTCTTTGAATTGGTTAATAGGAAGACTGAGTTCTACTGTAGTGTTTCTCAAAATGTGATTCTTAGACCACCTGTATCAGCAGAAAACTAGAACTTAGTTGAAATTACAGATTTCTAGGCCTATATACAGACTTATCAGAAAACGTAAGAATGGAACTTGAGAATATACATTTTATCAGATTTCAAGGTAATTCATATATATACTGAATTTTGAGTGTATTATTGTAAACACGCATGATTAACTTTTGCTTTTACCTATGATAAGTCAAGAGATATCTAAGCCTACATTTCTCCAAGGAACTGACTGCTCATTCAAGTATCATTCTGTATAACTAAATGAAAATGTAACCTGAATTATTATGGGCTGCATGAATCATAAATACAACACTTAATTTTTGACCCCTTTAGTGTTATAAAGATTCATCCCATGGATCTGTTTATTTCTTCAACCAGAGAAGATGTGTGAAAGCTTTCTTCATGGTTCTACTAATTATACAATCACGCTATCAACCATGTAAAATGAATCAATACTGCAATGCTGTTTCTAAACACGGATTTCAGAGGAAATGTACTATGAAGCTAGGCCTTAATGTCAATCTTAAAAACATCCTGGACTTCAGACTAAAATGAACTAGAACATCTCAAATAAAAACTAGAAATACTCTATTTTTTTCCTTCTGCTTTCCTCAGAAAAGGAGGTGAAAGAGCTCATAAGGACCACCTGCTATTACTTTGAGTATATGAGATTATATTTTTTAAATCTCTCAATGAGAGGTTAACAGATTTCATGTTCTTTTTACTCCATTAAATTCTATTTTCAAAAAGTGGATATTTGGCATTTTACATTTTTCATTCCATTTTTGGAGCATGAGTTGTAAGTAAAAATTGGGTTATAGTGTCCTCTTAGTCCTACTTCATCTTTCATTTCTCCATCCCAACCTACTTTTCCCTGTCATCAGTCAAGGACTGTGAAAGGAATAGTGTAAGAATCACTCAAGGTCAAAGTGGAAAATTTTCAAAAGGACTGTGAGAATAGAAAGAAATTTCCTGAGAAATAGCATTGATGGTTTGATGTACTTTGTGGATTTCTTGGAAGGCCAGAGGACTTACGTTATAAGGAATGACTTCTCCTGTTTAGGCCAACTCAAACAGGATAAAAATCTCTTCTTTGTAATTTTTCCACAACTGGTCTTAAAACGACAAGATATATTCTCACTTTTATTTGTTGGAATTCCAAGAAAATGAAGAACTTTCTATTTAAAAAATTATATGACAATGAAAAGCCTATAGTATTAGCAAATATGATGTATTTTAATCATATTTAATTTATTACTGGTGAAATTTAGGGTAAATGTGGAAAAGAAAGTATCCTGCAGCAGCAATGTAAAATTATCTCCAACAATGGTATAAACCACTTTGAAAAATGTATAGTGAGATACTGGACAAGGATATATGATATCCATGTTGGAATGTGCATTCATTGAGTTATTAAAATGCACAGGCTCAGTGCATTTGTAGTATATCAATATTTTATACACCTACACCATTTTTTTGAATTAAGTATTATTATCATGAAAGTTTACACACAAGGAAACTAAAGGTCACAAAGTCAGTCTTTCTCAGAGAAAAGAATGGAATCCAGATCACTCTGACTTCAAAGCACATACTTCTTCTCTATACTGTGCCCCCCAAAACATAAATCCTGCACTCACATTGACTTCCATGTCCTCTAGACCATTGTGTCACCAAGGATCAGATAATTTTGAGAACACCAACCTCCTCGATTGATTTGGTAAGTTTGATCTCCATTCACTTCCCTTTCCTATTCAGTAATTAGCCCTTTGATTAAACAAAATATTCTTTCAATTTTAAAATAATAATATTAAATACATCATAATTTCTACTGATTTGCAGTCATTTTGTCTAGAAAAACATAAATTTGATAATTAATAGCATGGGGTGTCCTGAAAGATACTTGCTTTTATGAAAATGTTAACAGATTTGTTAACATATCCAGCGTATACTACTGAAGGTTAGAGTCAGTTTTGGGTGGAACTATCTGATACAATTTGCATTATATGTGGCTCAGGGATAAAAAAATCTAATTAAATATGTCATTACATTTTTATTTTAGCAATGTAATCAGATAATTTAATATCAAAGCCATAATCCAGCATTTCAAGATTTGATAAAAATTCTGTATAATTGTCCTTCTTTCCTTCCTCCATTCCACTTCTTCAAAGATTTATTGAAAGTCTATTAAGTGCCAGATCCTAGTCTAAGAAAGGGCATATAATCATGAACAAAAGAAAATTCCAGACTTCAAAGCACTTTCATTGTAGTGGGATTATATTTAAACAATAGATTAGAAATAGATTTTTCTTTTTAAATATTACATATTTTCCTGGAAAATTAATATGCAAATAAAGGAGCTCTAAAGGTATTCCTAATAATGGTGTAGCCATCACTCTTGAATCCTGTTATATCCTCAGAACATATCATATTACCATGTTAGCTGTACTTATTTGGCTTTCAAAAAACCTCCATAAATAGGTTTTGAATTCATACTTATATGGGATTTAAGCTTTAAGTCTCTAACTCATGTGTTCATTTTCACATTTTAGATAATTTTTCTAAATAGATAACCAGTTGCACTAGTAATAGTTATTGAAAATTTCTTCACTATTGGGATATGGTTTCATTATTAGTTATGACATAATATCTATTATCCCCTTTCCTAATTTGTTATTCCATCTTGTTGATTTCTTTATTCCTGAACAAGAATCACATTATTAAATGTTTGTCCTTTTCTTCTCACTTCTTACAACTCATATATTTTATTGTTTTATTGCACTGGCTGAAATTTCTAGGAAAGTGGTGAAACTCAGTGGCGGTAGAAGGCATCTTTGATTTGTTCACGTATTCAAGAGTTATGCCTCTGTAAATGCACAGTAATCATTAGCTAAATGGTTTTAACTTTACATTTAAGTTAATTAAAATTAAATAAAATTTAAAATTCTGCTGTTTAGGATCATTAATCATATTTCAAATGATCAATAGCCATTTGTGAGTAGTGCATAGTGTATTGAACAGCATAAAACATATTGCTAAAAGTTCTGTTGGACAGCTTAACTGTAGAATTTCACCATAAAATTTTATGCCTACTGTGGGTTCAATGGGCTAATTTTCACTCATGTTATAGTAAGTATGGTTTAGGAAATATACTCATTTATAATTACTTTGGTGGAAGAAGGAACAGATGATAATTTCATCAAATGCATTTCAATGCCTATTGATTTGATTATAGCTTTAAAAAATTTCCCTTAGACTTTTATGAATGATGGATTTTTTTTTTAATTTGCATATGGGCAGGAGGCACCAGGGATCGAACTCCAGACCTCCAGCACGGCAGGTCGGAGCTCTGCCTGCTGAGCCACGGCAGCCTCCCTGAATGATGGATTTTATTAGATATGTTCCTAACACTTAACTATCCTTGCTCTCATGGGATAAACATATCTTGGCTCTGGCATTTCATTATGGAGTATGAAATTCTCAAAATTTTTCCTCAGACTTTTTCCTTTATATTATATTAAATTGTTTCTGTCTGTATAACTTTAAAATTGTGCATAGCAAACAAGTTTTAGCTTTGAAAAATAAATCTGGGAGAGTTTCATCTTTGTCAATGTTCTGGAATACATTAAATACTTTCATAACTGCCTATTCTAAGTAATTGAGTCTGGTACCTATTTTAGATGATTTTCCTTCAATAGTTAATTGATATAAACAAGTTCTCAAACTCTTTTGAGTCAATTTTAATAATTTATATTTTACTAGACATTTGTCACATTTAATGAGATTTTCCAAATGAATTAGCAGAGATTCCCATCTTTTATCCTTTTAAAAATTTTCTTTCTTCTTTTGCTATACTGCCCTTCCTATTACAGATATAGTGACACTAATGTTTTCCCTTTTTTTCTTAAATAACCATTCCTGAATTTGTAGTCACTCATAAATTCCAATACACTTTTTTAATGTCTTATTCTGTTTTAGCTTTTAGAGCTGAATATTTAGTTCATTTATTTTCATTCTCTCATGTCTAATAACAAAAGCATTTTCTAGCTATTAATTTTTCCTCATAAAATTCAGTTTTTGGGTAAATTAGTCATATTTTAAGTATTCCACAGCAGCTTGTGATTAGTGGCTAGCCTATTGAGGAGTACAGAGAGCATTTTCATTATTAAATAAAGTTCTTTTGGACAGCAACTCTACCGAATTTCATCACTGTTCCTGATATCCACTGTTGGTCCAAATAGATAATCTTCATAGCATGTTGTAAGTTTTCATAAGCAAAGTTCTCAAATTAAGTTATGAATGGTCTAATTTGTTTTTTATTTTTGAAACCAAGAATTATTTAAGGCTGTATTTTAGAACATTTTGTAACTCAATTATTTGACAATTAAAATTTTAAAACCATACTATAGTATTAAATTACTATGGTCAGAGAATATGACTAGTAAAATTTCTACTTTGGGCTTAGAAATTGTTCTCTCTGGCTTAGTATGAAATCTTGTCTTGTAATTGTTGCACCAACACTTGAAAACAAATGTTCTATGAAATTTTGAAAAGATTGCATATAATCCCTTTTTGTAGGCTTCAGTGTTAAATATTTTATGAAAATATTTTATAAATTGTAATTATGTAGGAAACTTCCTGAATAACTTATTTAATAACTTCCTGAATAACAGTGTCTACAACTGTCTGTTGATTATATATAAAAAACACACTTTCTCTTTAAGATTGGATTCTCGTTAAGTACCTCATGGTATCTTCCAGAGACGGTGGGGAAAGCTGTGTGTTTTAATCCCTGGCATACCAAATGAGAAGCGAGTTTTTTCAAATCTTTGTCTAATAATGGGGTTGCAGGACCATGTGGCCACCCTATTCCGAGCTTCCTGTGGAACCACCACCCTGCCCTCCAGAGGGGCTGCACCATTTCTCTTCTCTACCAACAGTGAATAGCGAATAGTGAATTGGGTGGAGTCCAATACTAGGGGTCAGTAAGACGATGGGGAAAGGGATCTGAGATGCCTAGTTTCATCTTCTCCTTATTTCTTTTCTGGAGTATGGAAATATTCCAAAACTACCATGGTGATGATGTACAACTATGTGCTGAAATTGTGAGACATTGATTGTTTACTCTGGATGGACTATATGGTGTGTGTATATATCTCAATAAAATTACATGAAAAAATGAGAAGTGAGCAAAAGTATGTTGACAGCATTTAGGGAAGGTATATTTCCCTTTTGAACTGCATATCATGATTTTAAACTTCTAAACCACTTTCAACCTTAGTGTAAGGAGGCAGTTTGAATTGGAAGGGAAGGAGTTCTTTATAAATATTATATATTTTCAGCTTTCCTAGCCTGATGCTGTTTAAATACTTCCCCGGGATGACGTAGTAGGTAGTCCTGCATTAGGAAGGGAGGCACCCTAAGATCCATTGTAATTTTGAGATTCCATGCATCTAAAACCATAGGAAATAATCAGCTGACAGAACAGCCTTGGAAAAGGATAGCAGTAAGAGGCAGTTAATTGTGGGGAATTTGACAAACAGTTGGTACCTATTTTTGTTGCATGAATAAATGAGTAAAACGAGGGAATTCTGGACCATCAGAAGACACATAATGATGAGCATCTGAAGACTGAGGAAAAGGAAATAATAGTATAGAGATAGATGTCTGAAAATTGACTCACATCTCCTACAAGACATGTTCAAGTCCTAAGCCCAGTTTATAGGTGTGAACTCCTTTGTAAATAGGATCTTCGAAGGTCCTATTAAGATGAGGTCAACTTGCATCAGGATGGGTAAGCCTTAATCCAATATGACTGAGGTCTTATAAACAGAGGAAATTTGGATGCAGCCAGTCAGTAGAAGCAAGAGGAGGAGACTAAAGGAGACAGACCACCATATGGTAGAGGATCGCTGGCACACTACCACCAGAATGCTACAGAATGAAGAGAAAGCAAGGCCTTGACAACACCTGGATTTTGGACTTCTAGCCTCTAAAACTGTGAGACAATAAAACCCTATTGTTGAAACCAACCAGCCTATGGTAGCTTGTTAAAGCAGTCCTGGAGAACTAAGATAGAAGTATTGGGCCATTCATTGGCATATGTTCCATATCCATCCAGGTTTATGAGTCATAATAATATGTTGTAAAGCTCAGCTTTCTTCAATTTAGCGAAAATGCTAATATGTTTTATTTGCGTTGATTTCTATAATGTAAAAAATACTTTACGTATGCTCCTAAATTAAGAGTAGTCTTTTATCATCTCCTCTGCTGTTCCCTTGTAGTAAATTAAAAAGAAGAAAGATGGGAAGTATAACAGAATGGCAAGCATATATGGAACTTCTACTTTTATTAGTAGTATAGATCATATACATGTAACACTATTAAAATTGAGGGCCTATGTAGTCTAGGTTTTATGCAGAATTACATTACAATAAGCAAAAAATATTCCATCAGAAAAATGTAAATCTTTGCTCAGATTTGAGTATCAAAAAATACTCAAAAGGGAATACATTCTGAAAACAAGCCATATGGTTTGGATTTTTGCATGCCTTCATTCTTTCTCTCTCCAATGCCATATTATAACTCCTGGAAAATATTTTTCTCTCTCTTCTTCTGTTTTTCCAAACTTACCTAATTCCCAGTGTGTGTGTGGTTATTCTCTCTCACTCTCATGCTCTCTTTCTCCTCTGCAAGCTGTCCTCTTCCAGCCATATTTCTCTCCAAGTGTCCTCCCCTTTTTATAAACCTTCTTATAAAATGTTCCTTATCTTTAAATAAATTTTTCTACCTTGCTTCTCTTTCCCTTGAAAACTTCAGAAAGCTTCTACTGCCCTGAATACTATTTGGCATGAGGTAGTAGGAAAAAATTCAGGACTTAGTAGACTAGCACCTTGAATTTGCGTTATTGGTTGTGTGCTATTTCACAATATTTTTCCTGTCGGTGCTTTAGTTTCTTTATTTAAAAAGGATAAAGCAATTTATATCTCAGAGCTGTGAAAAAAAAGTAAATAAGGAAACGAATGTGAAAATATGTAGCAGCTAATTCAACATATTTTTTCCTCTTCTACCACCCCCTCCACAGTTCCAGGACAACTTTAATGGCTATAGAGAACGTCATGTTAGAAAATCTCATAAAACATCAACTGTGTTTAATTTAGTTCTTTCAATTCACATCTGCAGCAATAAAAAAAATGATATTTATACGGGAGAGAAAAAGATGGCAGAATTGGGCTTAAGTCTATCATGATAAGCTTGTAATTAGAAAATAAAGGAATTTTGGACTTTATTTGCACTTTACCACATTCTGATTATGGCAAAGAAGGAAACTAACCAGAAAGGAATATTTATTAAATTACTCCATTTTCAACAGCTGTTAGAGAATTCTATGCTGACTTCCCATATCATTCAGTAGCCATAATAATAGGAATTCCTTTGAACAATATAAAGAATGCTAGTCTAAGAGGAGGTAAACATATTCAATTAAGTTTATGGGGTATTATTATCTAAGGTTTCATATTTCTTACATCTGGGCAACAAAATAAACTCCTTTGAAAAATTTTAAAATAAATTGTTCATGTTGATGGAGTGAAGTTTACACATTTCTATTTTTATATAAGACTAATAAAAGAATCATTAGAAAAAGAGCAGACTTTTCATGTGTACTTTTGTTGAGAGCTTTTCAAAAAGGCAGCCCAGGTATTGGTGAACTTCAGAGATGTAAGAGTCAAACTGGTTGGGTTAAAATCCAGTTCTCCCCTTATTGGGGTGAATTACTTTCTTTGGGTCTCAAGTGTCTCATTTATAAAAGTAAGATAATAAGAGATGGCCAAACATTGGCAATTCTATCAAGTAGTTTATATCACACCTAGTAAGTGTTAAATGAAATAACTGCAGGAGTCAAATTTAGTGGAGAAGGAGAGCATAGTGATGTGGAAATAAACTTGCCTGGATCCATGTGGCTAGAGTTCAACCTCTATTCTGCTCAGGGGTCTCCTACATGACTGGTAAAGCTTGCTTTAGCTCTCTGGACCTTAATTTTCTCAGCCGGAAATAAGCCCTATGTTTTGGTTTGCTAAAGCTGCTGGAATGCAATATACCAAAAATAGATTAGCTTTTATAAAGGCGCTTTATTAAGGGACAAGCTACAATTTTAAGGTCATGAAAATGTCCAAATTAAGGCAGCACCAAGGGAAGACCTTTACTCAAGAAAGGCCAATGGATTCAGGGTTACTCTGTCACATGGGAAAGCATATGGAGATGTCTACTATGCTTCTCGCAGGCTTCTGGTTTCAAACGGCTCTGTCAGTATCTCCAAGCATCTGTGTCTAAGCTTTCTCCAAAACATTCCCCTCTTAAAGGATTCCAGTAAGCTAATCAAGACCTACCTTGAATGGGGGGGGTCTCATCTCCATGGAAACAACCTAATCAAAAGATATCATGCAAATATAGGCCTGCCTTCACAAAATTGGATTAGGATTAAATGAACATGGTTTTTTGGTGTACATAACAGTTTCAAACCAGCACATCCTAATTTTTAAAATTCCATGGGCTATTGAGTTTTTAAAATATGAGAAATAAAATTTTTGAATCAAAATCTACCACACAGTCAGCATCTGTACTTAAGATCCACAAAGAACTAAAGTAAATTTGTAAAGTTAAGGGGCAATAATAGTTAGGATTATGTTCAGGAGAAATATTAATGAATATACTATTATCTGAAGGAAGAAAGCTGAAATCTATTAAATATTGAATAGAAATAAATAGGTCTTATTTGTTTTACATAACATTTAAAAAAGGGGGAAAAGATTGACAATTGTATAAAGTTGCATGTTTGGGATATGCCAAGATTTTTTTTTATCATCAGTCTCTTCAGAAATAAACAACCTTGTAACTAAGTATGGAAAATAACTAGACTTTTGTTTGTGGCTAAATTGAAGTTTCTTACTCTGATTTAAATTGTGTTGGGAGATGAGATCAGTAAACTGATTAAACTGACTACATTTTCCAGGAAGGCTACTTATGAATACTGTAAAGAAAAACACATTTAGCATAGATCTTTAGAAGGCCAACTTTGTACTTGTGTATATGTTTACATATTCTGTTTCCATTCCTCTACCAAATTGGCAATTACATGAGCTAGAAAGAACCATCTATTTAAAGAACGAAATGTAATCTGTACTTTCCTTGCACCTATTATAAAATTACCTGTGAAGATGATGAAATACTGCTCACTACTAAGTGATTTATGCTTATAGGATCATTTATCATTAGAAGAAATTGTAACTCCTTGTGTACTGGAGTAATGCAGTTTTAGCTGTGGATTTTCAGAATGATCCAATGTGATCCACATAATCTTACTTATTTTCACCACCCTCCTCCACGTACGTTGCATTCCTTCTAATGTTTTCCATCTCAAAGAATGGAACCACCATCTATACAGAAACACAAACTGGACATCAGAAAGTCATCCACGATACCGCCCTTCCTTTCACCACCCCTTCCACACCTAATTTATAACTAAATCATTTAGATTTTATCTCCTAAGTATTTCTTTAATCTTCCTGTTTCTTTCCTTCTCCAACACTTCCGTCTAACTTATACAATGCTACTGTGCTGTTTTGAAACTATTATGCACCCCAGAAAAGCCATGTTTTAGTCCTGATCCAATCTTATGGTGCCAGACCTTCTATTTAGGGTGGATTGTTTACACGGATTTGTGACACACCCAATTATGAGTGTGACCTTTTGGTTAGATTACTTCCATGGAGATGTGACAAACCCACTTGTGGGTGTGGCCTTTTGATTAGATGATGATCTTATTCCACCCATTTAAGGTGGATTTTGATTAGTTTACTAGAGTTCTTTAAAAGGGGAAACATTTTGGAGAAACCTTAGATGCAGACACTTGGAGAACAGTTGCTTCACAGCTGATAGAGACACAGCTGTTTGGAGATGTTTGGTGTGCTGACAGAGAGAGCAGATGCCTAGACATGGGCAGAGCCCAGCATATGTCACCATGTGCCTTCCCATTAGATGCTAAGTAAGCCAAAACCTAGAGTGAGCTAAGAGAAGCCAAGGGATGAAACTTAGCCCTGTATAACTCATGTGAGGAAGCCCCACAGGAAACTAAAGGCTGAAAGCAATGGAGCCCAGGAGCTAGGAAACAGCAGATGCCAGCCACATGCCTTCTCAGCTGACAGAGCTGTTCCGGATGGCATCAGTCTTTCTTGAATGAAGGTAACCTCTTGTTGGTGCCTTAATTTGGACATTTTCATGGCCTTAAAACTGTAAACTTGTAACGTAACAAATTTCCTTTATCAAAGCCATTCCATTATTGGTATTTAGCAGTCTGGCAGCTTTAACAAGCTAAAATAGCTACCCTTATTTGTCTTTTTTCTATTTCAGTAGTAATTTGTTAAGTTTTCTTCATTCACACTTCAATCCATTCTCTATCCTCTTTAATTCATTCTCCATCTTTAAATGATTTCCTTTAGGAAAGAAAGACTTTTTTAGGATAAGGTACCGTGACCTAAATATATCTGATTCCCTTTATTGAATATTCTTTTTTCCTCACTTATGCTTCAGATAATTAGACATCCTCAGAGATGTCATCCCATTCAGCTGCTTTCCTTCATATTATTTATTTCCAAATGTATTCATTTATTCACATATGTAATTATTTGATTACCTTCTGTCACTCCATTACTCTGCATATTCCTTGAGAGCAAGGATTGTGTCTGGTTTTGCTCACCACTGTTTTCCTGGTACAAAGCACACTCCTTGGACCATAATTTATATTGAGTGCTTTTTTTTTTTTTTGAAGAAAAAGTACTTCAAAATAATTTGAGTGAATAAATGGGGAAATGATTGCCAATAACATTAATAACATGCTAGTTCATGGGTCCACTTTTGGCTAAGATAGATGTCTTGTGTCTACTGATTGAGGGGAAAAACAGTAGATGAAACAGGTGAAAATGTAATTAAGCAACCTACATAAAATGTGGTCATGCCATCAGCTTATCATGTTCCATGTCTGGTGTATACAAGGACATGCAGCAATATAATTAAGTGATAGGGAATTTTTCATAGTTCAAATCTCTTTTTTAATTATCTTAATGTAACTAAGTTTCCCCTGAAGTAGTGAGATTTAACTTAAATCTTCCATTAAACTGCAGTGATGCTATTTTATTATATACTACTAAGTGTTGAATAATTATATATAATTTTTGCTTCGGCCTGAAATAACTATCGTTTTTATTTTATCCTTCATGTGTTTAAGTTTCTTTCATTATTTTCATTATTGCTTTAAACTGTATGCTAACATTAAGGGAGCCAAATAACAACTTTTCACTGGATACTTCACATATGTTTCTCAGACAATATTAGTCAAAAACATACTTTCAAGTAGGCGTCTATTCTTTGGAGGCAGAAGAACGCTAACAGATTGTTCAATTAAACCAACAGCTTCATTCTCTCTCTGCCCCTTCATCCTCATCTTTCTCTTATTCTCTCTTCTCATCTCTCTGCTCTGGCCTCACTTCTCTACCAAATTTTTCTCAGAGCATCTCTTCACTCAATCTCAAGTCTCCTCTCTACCACTCAGCCTACTTCGTCAGTATGCAAAGGCATGCATCTCTGGGCTACAAATGCTTATAATTCATTTTTTTCTTTTATTTTTCTTCACTGGCTATTTGGGCCATTTCACCCTGGATTCCTTTTCCATGGTCACATTATATTACCCATCACATTTACCACACCACTGCAGTTTTTCTGCTCTGCCATACTAGCTATGTAATTTTGGGCTTTTTGCCTCAGTTTCCTCTACCATAAATCAGGGGTAAAAACAGTAGCCAGGGAAAGAGACCCTGAAGCTTAGACAATGTGAAGTCCTTTCTTTAAAAAAAAAGAATGAAAAATTAAAAATTAAAAATAGATTCACATTGGATATTTATTGAGAATGAGAAAATAATTCACAGTAAATACAATTTTTAAAAAGATGTTTGAGACCACAAACATTACAAATTGGAGAAAATAACATACTATTTGTACTTATTAGTGAACCAACACTTTCTGTAGAATGCTGTTTTCTATATATTCTTGCTAGATACTTCTTGATTTCCTCTTCACATGGCAGCAACTTTGTAAACTCATTTGGTAAAGAGAGAACAAAAATAGAACTTCAGTCCATCCTTTACCATGGTTGCCTTAATTTTTCTTGATAGTTTAAAAATGTTTGTATTAGCTTTACAACCCATTTTGACATTGTCACATAGATTTTTGGAACCTTTATCTAATTTGGGAAAACTGTCAGATTTCTTTCGTGTATACGCTATAAAATTGGAAGGATTTTTCCCACTAGTTTTGGCTCTCAATCTTTCAAACCATGTTTTTCCTCTACTCTCTTTGCACTTTCAGGGCTAGAAGTCACAGGAGCCATTTCTATCCTGATGCCATCCTTGGAACATTATGCAGGATGAGTGGGCATAGTGGCCAGTATTCCTGGAAACAAATCCTACTCAGGACTACCTGCCATAACTTTAACCTAACATGGAAGTGACTACAAGTCAGACAAATGTATTCCATTAAACTAAGATTAAGGGTAGTATGACGGTGGCACAGTGGCAGAGTTCTTGCCTGCCATGCTGGAGACCCAGGTTCAATTCCCAAAGCTTGCCCATGCAAAAAGTAATAATAATAATAATAATAATAATAAGAAGAAGAAGAAGAAGAAGAAGATTAAATGTATCCCCAACTCACTATGCCCATCCCCAAAATATTTGTGGCCACTTTTCTCCATCCAACATGAAGGCAGGAATGTTGGAGGAGAAATCAGAGTCGAAGCAAGGTTTATGTTAATGAATTGAAGTTAAATATTTTTTTCAAGCTTAACAAAAGTATGTTGCCATGTGAACAGGGTAGCATTGCCTCTCACAGAACCTTGGAGTAAGACTGTGCAAAGTTGTGCAAGTGGGACCTCGAGTAAATCTGCCTCCTCTAGCACCTATATCAGACAGCTCATGGGAGGATTAAATGAATTAATAATTGAAAAGAATGTGCCTAATTTTTCAAGACATGTTAGCTATTAATATTAGTAATATTAGTCTGCATTGCAATAGCCCTTTAAACAGCTGTAAGTTTCCCCAGAGTAAGAGCAGTGTATTTCTCATTGCATTTCTAGCTCCTAGTGCACTGTCAAAAGTATCATTTTAAGCAGGTTATTCAGCTGAGGTCTGTTCATGTGATTTTGCATATGTAAAAATATATCACAAAAAGGCTTTTATTTTTTTTTACTGTTTTTATTACTTGAGAAAGTAATAGCTGATATTTATTGAAAGCCTTTTTGTGATGTATTTTTACATAAATCTCATCTTTATGATATCCCTACAAGTTCAGTTTTGTTGACCCCATTTTACAAATGAGGCATGTTGAGTACCAGTGAGAATCAACTCATTTGGGTTCACACACTCAGTAAATGGTGGAATCTATATTTAAACTACAATGCATCTGATTCTGAAGGATTTTTATTTTTTTCCAAATGACATGTTGCCTTGTCCATGCATTGTCCTTCTCAAAGCTGGCCCTTTCAATGATCTCTGGATAAATATTCACTCTCTTATCTATCCACCCTGAAACATAAGTACCTGCACATCTATCCAAACAATGCCCAAGACTTAAGCTTCCATATAAATCAATTCAGGACAACCTTAAATTAAATAGCATGTTACAAATAAAATAAATTTACCAAATATTCTACAATGAATGTCTATTAAGTTTATATTAAGAAAACAATAAATATAATAAAAATAACATACTATAAAAAAACTTCATTCTATTCTGTCTCATTCAAAGAGTTATTGAATATATGTCTAGGGATGTCACACATTCTAATGTCATAGTAGTAACTTATAATGACACTAACATTAACAATAATCATAATAATGAATAATATTTCTTGAGTTTACTACGTTCCAGGTACTCTGAATCATTTTATATAGATAATTTAATCTGTTCTACAACCCTCTGTGGCATATGCCTTTAGAAACCCTATTTTACAGATACAGAAACTGAGGTGCAGATAATTTATTTTCTATCATATTTAGTCTCTACATACATATATTTTTCTCCTTTGCACTGAAAATTGAAAATTGTATATATTATTTTATCTGAAATAAACTTAAAACACTTTTCCAGAGGCAAACATACAGTTAGCAGGACTACATATATTTTTCTTTTCTTTTTCAAACTTTTCTAAATTTCTAATGATGGACTTAGCTAAATTTGGAAGGTTGTGCAAGAGAAATTGCTTAAAATGACATTTATACTACATTTTGGATTATTGAAGAAATTAGTGTTAGGGCAGGGCTGTCTTGAGTTTGCAATGGCTTCTAACTAATGTTTCTGTCTTTTAAAGGACATCTCATTGTTGTAAGATTCAGTCCAAGGATTTCTTCTTTGCAATCTTTCCTTATACTCATCTAGAGATTTACTATGTTGCTTTTAAACAATATCTGCATCTCTTAAAAACAAATCTGTGTATAATCATTTTTGCCTACTTATAGAATTATTTGCTTAAGTTACTTTCCCCTCTAAAAGAATATGAAGTCCTTTAGGTCAGGGATTTGTTCTATTTATCTTTATATCAGCAACAACTACGCAGCCTGATATATTGTAGAGACCCAGAAGTTGGATATTAAATTAATGAATGAACTGTAGAGGACAAATTTTGAAATTTGAACTTTGCAAGACACAAAACATTCAAATATGAGAAAATTATGTGGTAAAAAGGATCACTAATTGCTCAAGAGAATTTTTCTAGATTTGATGCATGATTTTTAAAAAATTTTTATTGAGAAATATGCACACACATACAGTCCAACCAGAAAGGATTTGTTGAAAGTCCTTTTGTCTGATGGATATATCTGAGTGTACTGCATAGAAAACCAACAAGAGCGTTGTGGGATCTGTATAAATGGAATCATTGTTAGTCATGACCAAATGGAAGAAAAAAGGGACAAATTGAAGAAAAAGTAACTTCAGAGGCAGAACCATGGAAGCTAAGGTCTGAAGCCAAGAAACCTCAGGCAAGGAAGGCAGACCCACCCCTACACTTGGAGAAGGTGATTTTGCCCCAAAGGTAGAGGGTGGGCCTTCCACTTCATTGCAGTGGAAGAGTTGTGCCCCAGGACTTAGAGAGGATGGAGCACATTCCTTGGGGATTGGGGATTGGGGATTGGGAAGAGCCTGGCTGCCACCACATTGCTCTAGAGGGGTTGCATGTGTGCCCCAAGATGACAGAACCCAATGTGGCAATGATGCTTAGAGAGGGTGGAGCCAAGAAAAGGTGGACACCCCAGCGTCTCACAAAGTTGCATTTCAAGAGATGTGGGCTGTTGCATAGGCCCTTGGAAAGGGTGGGACTGCTACTTTCTAAAGCCCTGAAGATAAATGACTGTCAGACATTGAAATCAAATGGAATTTGCCCTGAAGGTTTTAGGAACTGTATGGGTCCAGCCACCCCTGTGTTCCTTCTAATTTCTCCCTATGGAAATGGGAATATATATCCTATGACAGTCCCTCCTTTGTATATTGCAGCAGATAATCTGTTCTGAGTTTTATAGGTCCAGAGCCAGAGGAGAATTTTGCTTTAGAACAAACCATGCCTGTAGCTGACTTTGATGAGATTTTTGTACTGTTTCTGACTTTGTGTTATATTTGTATTGTTACTGAAATGGTTTAAGGCTTTCTGATATTGTTATGGAATGAATGTATTTTGCATTTGGAAAGAACATGCTGTTTGGGTGTCCAAAGGATAGAATGTGCTGGTGTGAATCTGTTATGTACCTCAGAAAACCAAGGTCTTTAATCCTCATTCAGTATTGTTGGGTGGGATCTTTATAATTGTTTCTATGGAGATATGACCCACCCAATTGTGGGTGGTAACTTTTGATTAGATGGTTTCCTTGGAGATGTGTCTCCATCCATTCATGGTGGGGTTGCTTACTGGAACCTTTTAAGAGGGAACCCTTTTGGAAAAAGCTTTAGAACCACCAGAACCAACAGAGCCAAGAGAATGGACAGAGCCCCAGGGAAGTGATTGAAGAAGCCTGGATAGAAGGCTAGCAGACATTGTCATATGCCTTTCCAGCTGAGAGAACCTTCTAGAACCAAGATATCTTTCCCTGGATGCCTTAGTTTGGACATTCTTACAGTCTTGCCTTAATTTGGGCATTTTCATGGCCTTAGAACTGTAAACTTGTAACTTATTAAATTCCCCCTTTTAAAAGTCATTCCAGTTCTGGTATATTGCATTCTGGCAGCTAACACACTCCTTACCCCTCCGTCACATTGACCCACAGTATTTCAATCTATCCAATTTTTTTTACCCTTTATCTCCCACTATTATCTATTTGTTTTTTATCCTTTTTTTTTTTTTTTGCTTATCTGTTATACCCTGGATAAAGGTGCATCAGACACAAGGTTGTCACAATCACACAGTCACACTGTAAAAGCTATATAGTATTCAGTCCTCTTCAAGAATCAAGACTACTGGAACACAGCTCAACAGTTTAAGGTACCCTTAACTGTTTAACTTTAAGTACTGGAACACAGCTCAACAGTTTAAGGTAGTACTTAACTGAAGTAGTCCCTCTAGTCACTTCAATACACCATAAACTAAAAATGAATATCTATATAATGTGTAATAATAACCCTCAGGTTTTTCTCAACTCTGTTTGAAATCTCTCAGCCACTGAGACTTTATTTTGCCTAACTTCTCTCTTCCCTTTTTTGGTCAAGAAGGCTTTCTGATTCCCATAAAGCCAGGTCTTGGTTCATCCCCAGGAATCAGACCCCACATTGCCAGGGATATTGACACCACTAGGAGTCATGTCCCATGTAGAGGGGAGGGCAGTGAGTTCACCTGCCAACTTGGCTTAGAGAGAGAGGCCACATCAGAGTAACAAAAGAGCTTCTTTGGGGGTGACTCTTAGGCATAATTATCAGTAATCTTGGCTTTTCCCTTTCAGGAGTAAGTTTCATAGGAGTGAGCCTCACCATTAAGGGCTCAGCCTATAGAATTAGTTGTCCCCACTGCTTTTGAGAATATCAGGAAATCCCCAGATGGGGAAGTCTAATATTTCCTCCTTTCTCCCCAGTCTCCCAAGGGGACTTTGCAAATCCTTCTTTTTCTCTGCCCAAATTAATCTGGGATATATCGGGGCATCACACTGACCTGTACACACCAATGAGATCTCATGCCCTAATCAAGATTCTCTGTAATTATGGTGTTCAAGTAAACTACACTTACAAGATAAATTAGATATTGTGCTACTGAAAATATAAGTTTTGCACCAAGGAAACATCTCTCCCTTCGGTCTCACACAGAGGTTGAAGTTTGAAAATATGGGCCATATCATCCTTTACCCAGTGTTCTGAGTTACCTTAGTTCTATCCAGATCAGCTTCATTCATATCTCTAGGCAAAGTCTGATCAGTTTTTCAACTTTTAAAAGAGTAATGCTGACTTCCATAGCTTCAGAGCTCTAACTCTGAGACTCAGATGTCACCTACATAACCAAAGTTTCAGGGAATGACCAGGTTATATATATATAGTATTTCAGAATTCAGAAACATCAGTTACAACTCCTAAATGTATGTGATTGCTGTAAAAGTTTACAGTCTAGGAACTTTTATAATAGGCCCCACCTGATAACTCAGATGCATAAATTCTCAAGTGACAAATAACTCTACCCTGTCTCAAAAAAATGTTTGCTGGAATGGGCATGTAAATATGAACATTTGTGATAGATTTCTGTTTTTATTCTTTTCTACCACCTTTTAAAAGTCCTGTGTCTTTTGAACTATTTCATACAAGTAACAATACTCCTTATGAACATGGAAATAATACAGACCTATTTAGGAATCCCTGAAAAAGCTTTACATAAGTTTAAATCTAAAATATTATTTTTAAAGCATTTTGAAATTTTCTTTCGGGGTCATTTTACACATTACAGAATCGTAATTAATAATTTCTTTTCTCTTTAAAATAGTTTGTTTGTGTTCTGTCACCTCTAGTCACAATTTATAACACTGGATTTTAATTTATGTTTCAGTATTATTTACATTTATATACAGCAATGTTTACCTTAAAAGCCTAGAACTATACATTTGGGTCACTCATTTCAATTCAAGTGGGTCTTGTTCCAAAGCAATTGTAGACAGGGTGAAAAAGAAAGGGTGTATTGTAGAGTTGTTTAAAAAAGAAGAAAATAATTGAAATTATTCAATGACTAGTTTGATGTGTAGGATGACAGGAAGGAAAGACTGCCATTTTCTGGTTGGCATTTTCAATGGATACAATTTTGTATCTTCACCTGTAAAATGAATGGCACTTAGTAGATGCTTAAAGGTATTTATAAATATCAATCTGAATAAATAGATAAACAGAGTTCAGAGACAGCATAAGTAGTGCTTTTGAAAAATTTTTCCCTTTATTTTTTGCACGATCTTCACATAAACTATCGCAAAATGGAATTATACATTTGTATCTCATTTTTCTTGGGTTTGGACAATATGTCCCATTCTCCAAGTTCGCTTCTGAATCTGAAATTTCTAAAGTTATGCTTTATACCTTTACCACCCTTTAATAAAATAATTGTCATAAAAATGAGCATCAAGATTACTTTCATATGCTCAACAGAATGCTCTGAAAAACTAGTTACTACATTCCCAGAATATTTTCTTTTAATTATTCATTCATAGCCTACACTTGACCTAATTCTAAAAAAGATTTTTAGCAGTTCTCAATGAATGTCCCTATAGCAATAGCTAGCATTATTGAATGATTATTGACTATTAGCCATTGCTCTAGAAGCTGTCCATACCTTAACTTATTTAATCCTTAAAATAACTCTATGATATAGGTTCTACTATAATTCTATTTACATATGAGAAAATGGTGAAGCAGAACTTGTCCAGGGTTATAAAGTTAGTAACTGCTGGAACTAGGTTTTGAACTTACACAGCCTAAATTCTTAATGACAAAAGTTTAGCATGTCCATAGGCAATACTAATAAATAAAATAAAAATAAAGGAGATGATTACAACCAGATCTTGGAATGAGGAGCTTACTATATTTGAGCACAAATCGCAATAAGTTTCATCCATCTATACACAAATGTTGATTCTACCCAGGTGGTATGCTAGGTACCAAAAACAGAAAGATGCATAGACTATGGTCCTTACCCACATCCTCTTAGAGAAAATAATAATGATTGTATAGTCAAATTGTATTAAATATTTACCATACTCTGGCTAATTAAAATTATTTTTTAACTACTGGCAGACTTCATTCATTCATTAATCAGAATAATGACAAGTAACCAGAAATGATTAAAAACACTTTTCTACATTCTTATTTTGTAGGTTATATAACTGATGATCAAAGATGTTAGAAACCTTTCCCAGGATCACAGAACTTTTAAGTGGCAAAGCTAAGACTTGAGCCATGGTCATTTGTCTTTAAAAGTCCATTATTCACTCAGTCAACATGTATTGAGAACTTACTATGTTGCAGACCAGCAATAGGACAGTGAATAATGTAGAAACAGTTACCGTCTTCCTAATACACACTGCTCTATCCATAGCACCATGCTCTAGGTGTGAGTCTGTGTCCAGGGAGGAAAATGGAGACTATTGTGGCAAATTTAATATCAGGAAATGATTAAACAAGTGGTAAAGGACTGTCAAAGAAGTGGGAGTGTTGAAAGAATCTGGGAACTAGAACCGATCGCTGGGGAAATATGTGACTACTAATTATTGCTCATGGAACAAAAAGCATGGGAAAGGAGTGAATCCATGTCAGCCTCCAGCCCTGCAGTCTTCTTCTTTTGCACCTCCTATTGACAGAATATAATAGGTAACCAGGTGGCAGAGGAGAAATACAGTTTGCTGAGTTCCAGCCTCAAGCATCTCAGAGTAAAGGTTTAGAGAGGTGGGTTAGGTGCTGAGAGAACACAAGGGGAATTCCCAGCATACCCTATATCAAAGAGAAGATAACCAGAAATTTGTAGAAATTTTGAGTTAGGTAGGGCCATAGACTCTAGTTCAACCTGCTTATTTTTCAGAAGAGAAACTGGGGCCCAAAGGGGTTAAATGTCTTGTAAAAAGTTGCAGATTTGTAAGTATCAGAACCAGGACAGGAATCTAAATTTTACTATTTTGCATTTCACTATAATTTCCAGCATTTAATGCTGTCTCTAAGAGCAATGAATAAATTAAGGGACAATGTTCTCAAAAGATGAAAAAAGATGATTGGACAAGGAAACAAAAGGGGAAAAACTTGTAAAACAGGCAAATACTATACCTTCTCTAGGTCAAAATAAAATAAATAGCTTCCTGACATCTTTATTTTGTATAATGGCCAACTTTAAGAATTTAGAGCGTAGATGATAACATATTCCTTCCTTACTTAGTCTGTTTCTTTCAGATTCCATTCTTCCTGTCTGGAGCTGAGTACCATTCATATTAAGATGAATCCCCTATAGGAACTGATTAATGATTCTCCTACAATTGGAAATTTTTGAGGTTATCCATTTGATAATTTAGTCCTACCCATTGACTCTCACATGTAAGATTACATAGAGAGGCTGAACAGTGAAAGAATGTTGAGCAACACCATGGTCTGCTTTCTTGTTCCTTGATCTCAAAGGATTCTGTGTTAATTGCATTGCCATGGACGCACAATTGTTAAGGAAGAGAGAACTAAATGATGAAAAGTATGCTGTGGCAACATCTCCTCTTCTCAGGAGAGTCAAGCCAAATCAAGGGTCTTTGTGAATCACAGTCTGAGTAGCCTGCTTTGGACCGCCATGAAGCTCTGTGAAAAGGTATGTTTGACAAAGTTGTATAAATCTCTCATTGGCTGTTTTCACAGATAAGTTATTAAATAAAGACCACTACACTTCAAACACCTTTTAATCCATTTTATGTAAATTGAAAAAAATCCACCTTTTATAAAATACTACAAAATGTTTCATCTTTGGGCTTTTCAAACATTTACTGACTGGCATTGCACATGCTTTTGTTTGGGAATTTTGCTCAGTGATTCTCGGACGTCAAAGTCTTTTGGGTATTTACTCAATAAAAGCTGGCTTTTCTTTTCAATTGTTTAAAGTGAGAATGGCATTTAATTTTCATACTTTATGGTCTTGGCATAAAGTTGAACTTTGGCAGTTAAAAATAATTTCATAAATTTAAGAGGCTGCACCAGCTAATCTTTTTGGGAAAATTATGTGGTTGTAGACCCATTAACTTTTTTTGAGATGAATTGTTCTGAAGCAATGAACAGTGCCAATTTGGAAACCTGCTCAGTTTCAGAAAGTGGACTTTTTCTACAAATAATAATCAATCATAAATGATGCACTAATCATTCACATTAAGCTAGAGAAGAAACCATCCAATATTGCCCACATGCTAGAGATACGAGCTGATGGTTATTTTAGAAAATGTTCACTCGATGGATCAGCTCAGACTTTACATTTATATTTAATTTAATTATTTGATTTAATCTCTCTCTTTTTGATTAAGAAGCCAAATAAAAATTAAACAAATTAAATGGTATGATTATTTATATAACACTGGATCTTCATTGCGTTGTCTCTCAAATCTTTTTTTCTTTAATGAAATAGAAAACTGAGATAGTCTCAGGTTCAGAAAAAAACCATATTTTCACCTTGACATTCAAATTTTTTCCCCTGGAGACTTATTCTCTTGTTTCTAATTAAATCTTACATTTATCACAGAGCGATGAAATATTTTCTGCATCACCAAAATCCTTGGTGATCAAGATTACCCCAGAGACATAACATGGTATTAGATAGAAGATAGCACCATTAGGTGCTCAGAAATGTGAAGGCAAAGGAGAATTAGGGAAATGAGTAAGAGAAGAGAAGCAAAAGCCAAGTAGATAAATAACTATAGATGTTAGAGATAATTACATGCCAAGTAAAAAACAGGTGAATCTTCACAGTTTTATAAGTGATTGTTTAATATAAAATAATCATTTAACCTATTAGAAGGAATTAACCTAAAATAGCTTTTGTAATTTATGGCTATTTCTTTTTCTTATTTTAAAACTATTAAAACAGGAATTTATCGATTTTAGATGTGGTTGATTTTTTCACTTTGAAACTAAAATTTCCCTCTGTTCCTGTTTCAAGCTTTCAAATCTGTTAAGTTGCAAGAATATTTTAAGATTATAAAATCCATTTTAAAATCTGTTTCCATGGAACTGGGACATAAGAAGTGAGAACGCCGAGATAGATTAAGGGATAACTTTTTACTCTGGGTGCGTTTTTTTCTGAATGGATTGTGGAAAAATAATTACTTATTTCTTCTGAAAACTAAGTCTATATTTATAAGTCACAGGAAATTGCCTGGCCTGCTGACTGACAGAGACGTGACCAATAATAACAACATGGGCCCCCCCAAAAACAGTGACAACTAATATTTATTGAACATGATATGTGTCAAGGCATTCCTGAAAGTGCTGTACATGAAATATTCCTTCTGTCATTACAACTCTATGGGGAAAGAGTTATTATATCCATTTTCCAGATGGAGCATAGGAAAATTAAACACTTAAGATTTTACAACTGGTGAGTGACCAAAACCAAGGTTCAAATCCAATCAGTCTTAACTCCAGATACCTTTTGACTATAAACAGTTGTGATGTCCAAGGAATCACAGGATGGCCAGTGGATTCTCCAATGACAGCTCCAGAAAACAACTTCAAACTGGACTAACCAGGTAGGTCGAGACGATGAGGTCATAGCCCATATTTTTGAATTTATATGCAAAGATTTTCTTACATGAACTTGCTTATCTCTACTCTTATGAAAATAATATGCAATGCATATTTACCTTCTTTCCAGAAATTATTGATATTAAAATATGTAACAAGAATCATAATTTCTATCTGCTTTAACAGAAGCTAAAGCAGAGTCCTGGGGACCCACTTCTTTGTCATGTTATCCCAGCAGTCCTATATCTCGGGTAATCTTGGGAGGATGCCAGTATGTTGGTGAAGCCCTTAGGGGACTGTGGTTATTTTTCTCACAGTTCAAAAATATTCAAATATTTTGACATTGGAATATCTGGCATGATTAATAATGTGCATATGGGCTGAATATCAGTCCTACTTTGAACATAAAGCATTAAATCATAGAACAGGAGCATAAAAACTATTTTGAAAACTGCTGAACATAATAATGAGTAACACTGGCATTGTTTTGTGTACTTAAGTGTCATTGCTATTGAAAGTCTGATAAAGATGTAGAATGTAACTTGGTAATCAAAAATGAATTGCATAGGTAAGCTTGCCATAAAGAAAATCTATTTTTTAAAGGCTCCTTGGAGATCACAAAGCTGCAGTGTTATGAAAGGCACACTTTATCTGAAATCTTTTTTACTATGCTAGCTACTTTACAACGTCTCTCTGGACTCATAGAAACTATAAGTAGGATTGTGTAGGATCAATTCTTTGTTTATGACCACAAAGAATAAAGAAAACCTAAATAAAGAAAATCATTGCTGTACAATTATCACTGCTATTATAATAAAGAGACTGAGTTTAATATTTTTTTATGTTTTTAATAGTAGTTTTCTTGGTAAGGGGTTTAAAATCAATATTCCCAATTGAAGCATAAAGAAGCATAAAATAATAACTTAAAATCGTAAATTAGCATGATTTGATCTCTTGTTTTAAGAGACCAGTGGAATTGAAATCTCACAGTACTGAGCAAGAAGGAAACTTTCTCTGGATTAATTTAAATATTGTTGGGACTGGTAAGAGATTTACTGTTTCAGAGTGAAAGAGTAAAACACGAAGCAAAGTATCATTTGGTGCTAGCATAAATATCATTTAATAGTAAAGGATGACATACTCAATAGCATACAAATATATACATGAGGACAGTATATTGAGTGAAATTAGCCATAAATGAAAAGACAAACATTATAACATCTCACTAATATGGGCTATTATGTGCAAACTCTGAGAATTGAATCCCCGAGCATAGGTTATCATGGGAGGGCTTGGCTTACTGTAATGGCTCCTAGATTGTATGCTCTCACAGCAGCCATGTTGTAATACTTATTTCTAAATTCTGAGACACTGAGCCCTTTGTGTATAACCTTGCTACTCTCTGGAAATTTGGGTATCTGTGTGACACCTGAGGCTCAGAAATAGAGTTCTACAGCTATGAAAATTAGCATTATCCCATTCAGCAATTGTTTACTAAAGCTGAAAAGAGATAATAATCAATTAGAGAGATCAATGAAGAAGACTTGGTTAGGGCTAAGGTAAGTCAGACTAAAAGATAAAGGACTGTCATGCTTAGGTTCATGTATCAACTTGGCCAAGTGGTGGTACCTGTTTGTCTGGTTGGGCAAGTGCTGGCCTGTCTGTTGCGATGAGGACATTTCATAGAATTAAATCATGATCATGTCAGCTGTATCCACAGCTGTAATCAGCCAAAGGGGAGTATCTTCTGCAATGAGTAATGCTTAATCTGATCACTGGAAGCCTTTTAAAGAGGATTCAGAAGAGACAGGCTCTTCCTGTCTCGGCTGGCAAGCCTCTCCTGTGGCGTTCGTCCAGACCCTCCATTGGAATCCTCAGCTTCACAGCCTGCCCTGTGGATTTTGGACTCTGTATTCTTGCGGTCATGTGAGACACTTTAATAAATTTTATATTTGTGAGTGTTCCCTGTTGATTCTGTTTCTCTAGAGAACCCTAACTAATATAAGGATGATACTGACTGTATTTTAAAACTTTGACTTCTGTGTGAGACCAAAGGAAGAGATGTTTATTTGGTACAAAAATTATATCTTCTTTAGCACACTATCTTATTTAACTTGTATGGTCAGTTTGTTCAAATACCATAATTACAAGGAACCTTGAATACGGGGTGAGATATTACTGGCTTGTATATGGTAGTGTGATGCCCCAATACATCCCAGAGTAATTTGGGCAAAGAATAAAAAAGTATTTGCAAATTCCCTTGAGGGAACCAGGAAAAATGTGGAAATAGTAAATGTCTCTCTACCTGGGAAAGTTCTGATACTCTCACAAGCATTTGGGGCTACCATTTTAATAGGCCAACCCCTTGATCTTGGGGCTTGTCCTTATGAATCTATTCCTGCAAAGGAGAAGCAAAACCTACTTATAATTATGCCTAACAGTCACCCCCAGATTGCCTATTTTGTTGCTCAGATTTGGGAACAGTGGTGTAATTCCACACTGCTCTTTTTTTCTCCTTACTGACTTGGTCAAAAGACATTTCAATATACTCACAAAGAAAGAGGAAGGGATATTTATGATATTATTTATAGTAATCAGAGAGACATGTTTCAGCGCCTATCACCTTTCCAGCCACACAAACTCTTCACTTCACATCCATCACCCATATGCTAAACTAAGCTTTTCTCTTCTGGGTATTCTTCATATCACAAATGTTCAGCTCATTTCTTAGTAAGTGTACTCTTCTACAAGGGGAATGGACACATTATCAAAAAAAAAAAAAAAAAAAACCAATAAGGAGACCCAATCTCCAAGAAAGCACTAGGTTCCACAATATGCATTGGACCCTTCATTTTTCTCCCCTGTCTTTCTCTCCCCACATCATTTGTATCATATCCAGGACCACAATAACTCTGCTTCCTTGATAACTTTTCTTTATCTCCCTCGGAGCAACTTGGACTTTTTCTTACCTGTTGATTTGCTTAAAGCCCATGCAAGAGCTGCCTCTAGACTTTACTCTTGCTTACTTATGTTTGCAACATTCATCAAAACCAACTCAATTCCTGAATCCTCTGATTACATGTCACCAGGGTAGAGAGACTTTCCTGTAGTTAACAGAATAAAATAACACCGTCACTACCCAATGTGACCCTCATCTTGAGGGTCCTCAAGAAACTGTGGGCTAGAACAGTGCAGCATAAAGGTGAAGAGAAACTTTCTAGGACAACTCATCTGATTATATCTTTATTATCTAAAATAAAATAGAAATTTTGGGTGGTTAATGGAAGGGGTTCATTTTCATATACTGGCTAGCAGGTTGCATTTTTAAAATGGTCTCCCATCACTTTAAATTCTAGAACAATTAAGGGCTTCCCTTAAATGTAGTCAGGCTGCCACTTCATTTCACAGATGAGAAAGCTGAAGGCCACAGAGTTACCTAACTTGCTAACTTTCATTTGGAGACCTTCTCTTTGAAAATCTAAAATGTCCCCAAATTTTCAAATTCTCGGAACTTACATTCTCAAAAATAGAGATACAGAACAAATTCAGAAACAAATAACTTTTTTTGGCCTGTGTGTACTTAAGACCTTTCGGCAAACCTATTGTTAATGCAGGAGATGACTGACTCAGGAAGAAAGAGTCAACTATTATGGACACTTAAAAAAAAAGATGAATAAGTATTAACCATGCAAGAGGGGAAAAAAAGCCTAGGTTTAAACAATGATATTACCTCTTAATTTATATTAAATATAGCTTGAGGGTGGGAGAAAGAGGGATAACAGACTGATCAGTATAGGTCAAAAGAAAAAAAAATAGTGTCCATTATGCATGGGATTGGAAAATATTTCATTATTTAATCCAAGCAGTTTTTCAAAAGTATTTTTGAGAGCAAGTAATGCACCCATTGTTTTATATATATAATAGCATAAACCTCAAAATAATCCTGGAAAATATATATTGTCATTCCCATTTTACTCGTGATGAAGCTGAGGCTTGGAAAGTATCATTTTCTCACATTTGCAGGTAGAATTGATGGGGAACCAAGAACCAAGTTCTAATTTGTCTGATTCCAAATCTCATGTTCTTTCATTGTATTGCTTCCCTTCAAATTTTACCTGAGATGATTAGAAAAAATATTTAAAAGTGAAAAATTAATCAAGGGTAAAAACATGAAGGGAATTTGCATTAGCTGGTGCTGAGCTGAGAAGTATCAAGTACATAGAGTGTTAATGCTAAAATCACACCTTCAATATGATCTTAAATAGCAAAGTAATTTCAATCTTTGGTAGATTTGTTCTTATTTTTCCCTTTTAACCCACAGACATGTACAGTGCTTTTTTTTTTGGCATGGGCAGGCACCAGTTCATTTTGATAGCTAAAATTTTACCTTTATCTACAAACTTAAAAAATATTTTAACCTAGGCGGGCCACGGTGGCTCAGCAGCTAGGAATGCTTGCCTGCAATGCCAGAGGACCCGGGTTCGTTTCTCGGTGCCTGCCCATGTAAAAATAAAAAAAAAAAATAATAAAAATAAAAAAATATATATATATATATATATTTTAACCTAAAAATAAGGGATCTTGAAATAATTAAATAATGAGATTAGTGATACATTGCTAAAAATAGAAGAATTGTAAAAAATAATGTAAGAATAATCAAATGTTTGTGAACATGGGAAGTCTTTTTCAAGTTGTAGCCCTGTGAGATAATCTTTTCTCCCCAAAATATCCAGAAAAGATAAATCCCACCTCCCATTCCCCACCTCTATTAAGGACTGTCCCAGAAGTAAATCACAGATTCAGAGTGGGGAATAGTTGCTGCAGTAGTTTTGCAAAAATATTCAATGTTTTGCCAGAGAGAAAGAACAGAGATTTACAGTGTCTATGGAGTGTTGGATGATCTTTTTTTAGAAATTAGCAGCCGACATTTTGAAAACTATATTGAAGGGAAAAAAAGTCAGTCTTATTTTGGGGGCAATTAAGAACACCATTAAGAACAAAACTACCTGAACAATATAAATTCAATCCATAAAGTTGGATTTCTCTGATAAAAATTCAATCTTCTAAGGAGCTTCTGACCTAGAGACATAATCCTCTCAAGTTCATATTAAATTTTTCCGGAGAAACTGATTTAGTTACAGAAGACAGCCCAGGTAATAAAAGTCTGGAATGCACTTGGCCAACAGACTTATCATCTCAGCCACGTGTAAGTAACAACTTCACTAATTCCTACAAAGAAGCAATTAGAAATTACTATAGACTCACATAATATAATATAAGCAACTTTGCATGTAATTGTCATTTATTTAATGATATAGTAAACTGTATACTCCAGCCATCATTAATACTGAGTTCGTATATTATGGAATCTCTTCCCCCTTGGAGGTAGATACTACTCAGTTTATCTTTGGTAATGAGGATTTATTCTATCAATGCAGGGGGAAGTGAGCAAGCATGGTCAGCCATCTCAGCAATCCTATTAGCAGAATGTGTACTTGCCCCAAGGAGAAGAGAAAAAAATTTGTAGTGTGCATTATTTCCAAGGACAAGAAAAAACTCAAATAACCCCATCATGTTTCATTCTCCTCAGAATCAAGCATTCTGTTTCTAAAAACTTTGCATGTATCTTATTTCCACAAAAGAGTATACAACTGAGTCCTTCTAAGTTCATCCAAGAAAGACTACACTTGCTGGGTGGAGGCTTCGATCAAGCATCTCATAGATAGTTGCCCCTGCCTGACATCAAACATATCCATCAGTGTGTTTGCTTTGCACAGTACTCCTCGCTCTGAATTCCTGTACTGGGATTCTTGATGGATTCATCCCATATTTCATGAGCAAGACTAAGGCAGAAGAATACTGACTATTAGAGTACAAAATTAAGGACAAGAACCACATCCATTCAAAGTGTAAGAAGCAGGAGACTAAAGCCATCTAAAACAAAGTGCCAAGTACCCTCTCCCTAGCACAATGATGAATCATAATTTCTGTAGATGCCACCAATGATCAAATATTGGCCATTTCCAGGCTCTGCCACTTTTATCCCAGTATCTATTTTAGTTTTTGGTAATGCTTTCTTTTTGCATTTCTTTAAAATATGTTTGATTTTAGTATAATTCCTTTTCAACTACTTTTATCTTTTATGCATAGCTCCTGCTCACTGAAATTAATCAAATGTTCATCTGAAGATTCACATTTAAGATACCATATTCAGCTTAAATGACTTTTAGTAGAACCCTTCAAGAATTTTTGAATTGGTCTTTTTCTATTTATTATTTTAACTATAGTGGCCACTTTAAATCCTAACATTTCAATATTCCCAACACCAAAAAAATTGTGTTAAAAACCACTGCAATAAGAAGGTAACAATACTGGATTTCTTAAGAAAGTGGCTTTGCAATTGAAATTAGAAATATCAAGCCTAAGAGAGATTGCTGGTTTATGTACTATTAAAAAAATGAAATTTACCCTGATGTAGAACTATGAGAATTTCTAAATATTAAGCCTAAATTATGGTGAATTAATTTAATTCATAGGTCTCAATATACTGAGCCTTCTTGTAAGTGTTACTATAAATCAAATGACCAATGCCTCTGAAGAGAGTTAGTTTTTCAGTAAGTAAAGATATAAGCATAAGAAAATACTACAGGAGGCAATTCTCTATGGGTCTATCATGTTTCTGCATGTCTGAAGAATAGAGGTACTGCCTCTCTTGGTTCTGGACCATCTTTCTGAACTAGCAAACAATGTTGAAAAATAGATATAGCGTCTCTCTCTCTGGAGCAAAGATCAAGCACACTTACTTCCCATTATAAAGCATTTGGGTTCACCATGATTGGGGTTCCTATCCAGCATATGCAGGTGTATAGGAACCTGGTCCTCTTCATGTCACCCCTGTAGCCATCAGGACTAAGGAGACCAATGAAAATATATACTCTGTTGCTATCGCGGTGAGAAATAAATAGTCAATTAATTTCTGATTCAGGAATCTGTGTCTTGAGCCAGCACTCGATGAAACGGTGACAGGTTAACTTGCTATGTTGAAAAAAGGGGTAAAATCTCAGGTCCTTCACAATTCTTAAAAAGTCCATGATTTCTATTAAAAGTTTTCCAGTAAATACTTATTTCAAATGGTTCCTTAACATATGTTGGATAATGTTTATCGTTATGAACTGGCTTAAGAGCAGGAAAAAAATGCTGCTGCTAATAAATAATCTGCAAATATTTTTTGGTGAAAATATTAAAGTTTATAAAATGTTGGCTGGTCATAAATTATAGTTTCACTCATTTGAAATGGGTCTTTTAAGAGATCAATTTGGATAATCAAAGATAGTCATTTTAACATTTCTTAATGTACTTTTTAATGGAGAAATAATTCCAGCATTAAATACATCTTTTCAAGTAAGGCTTTTTGTTTTGTAAAAGATTTTTAACACAATTTCTGTTATGGTATACACAGATAACTTGAAGAGACAGAGAGACAGAATAACTTGTCGAATAAATTAAACTAAATCCCTGAAACTTTTCCATGGAAACTTACAAGAATTATTAAGTACTTTAAGAAAGAGTTAACTGCATTATGAAAATGAATAAAAGTTCTCAGTTACAGAGTATCACAAATGACTGATATTTCACACTTTTACTGTAGCCTGCTGCTAGGGAAAAAAAAAAGGAAGTTACTGTTCAGTCCCTTGATAATTAGCTCTTGTCGTCAAAGCTTCAGTTAAAATTTAATAAAAAAAAATCCTAAATGTCAAGAGCCATGTGGTCTGATAAATATAGATGACATTTAAAGCAAAGCGGGTAGTGTCTATAAGCATAGAAAAGTGTCCTGTGTTGCATTTACTAATAAAATACCTTATATTCTATTCACATCATTATTTACTCTTCTATATGAATGATACCTTCCATTTATGAACAATGGTGGAACACTTTATTTCCCCTAATAGGTAGGTGGATGACTTAAATAGTAACAAGTTCACAAGTAATACTTTAGACTTACAAATAGATTACTTCAAAAGAAAAATCAGAGTATGCATAAGAAACCCTGTTTATTTTTTGGAATCAGATGCAGAGAGCTCCCCTAAATTATATTTTATTCTAAATTCATTTTATTTACTAATTGAATCCTTGAGACTACATCAGTGAATGTTCATTAATTATTGCACAATATTATTCAGACCTGTCATTTACATTAGCACCCACTTCATACCAAATCAAAGGCTAACAATTGGGAGGTATATTGCTAAATTGAGTGATAAATGAACAGCAGGCGGAGCTCTTAGTAGAACAAATTAAGAGAAAGAGCTAGTTGTGAATTTTAAAAATATCACAGAATTTAGCAACTTAATTCTCAAAAGACCTTAAACACTACATTGCATTCCATTTTGACCTGTGGTAGTTCAGAATAGGTCCTGGTCAATAAAATTATATGCTAATTGTTCTAGTTTATTAGCTGCCAGAATGTTATATACCAGAAACAGAATGGCTCTTCAAAAGGGAGAATTTATTAAGTTGCAACTTTACAGTTCTAAGGCCAATGAAAATGTCCACATTAAAGCTAGGCTATAGAATTGTCCAATCTAAGGCACCCAGGGAAAGATACGTTGGTTCCAGAAGGCCAATGATGTTCAAGGTTTCTCTCTCAACTTGAAAGGCACATGGCCAACATGGCGACATCTGTTAGCCTTCTCTCTAGGCTTCTTGTTACATGAAGCTCCCCCAGGGGCATTTTCCTTCTTCATCTCTAAAGGTCTCTGGCTGTGTGGGCTCTGGTGGTTCTTGTGTCTCTCTCACAGCTTTCGTGTTACTCCCAAGCTTTCTCCAAAATGTTTCCTCTTTTAAAGAATTCCAGCAAAGTAATCAAACCTACCTGGAATGAGTGACATCCCATCTCCCTTTCGTCAAAGGTTAACACTGACAATTGGGTGAGTCACATCTCTGTGAAGACAATCCAATCAAACTTCCAAACTACAGTGTTGAATTGGGCTAATCCTGATTCATCTTGCAGAAGCTGCTTCCACAAAATGGATCAGGATTAAAACATGGCTTTTCTAGGGTACATACTCCTTTCAAAGCAGCATGCTAATTATATGTGCATATGAACACTAGCCTTTTCACTTTTCCAAAACTGTTTTAATAACTTTATTGAAGTATATTTGGCAATCAACAAACTGTATGTCTAAGGTATAAAATTCGGTAAGATTAACATTACCTATAAACCCTATGTAACCACCACAATCAAGAGAGTCAGCCTACCTATGACCTCCAAAATTTCCTAGTGCCTCTTTGCAATCCTTCCTTTCAACCCTTACCCATTTACTCACCCCACCCTAAGACAACCAAGGATTTGCTTTATGGCATGATAGATTAATTTGTATTTTCTAAAATTTTATATAAATGAAACCATACAGTATGTGTCCTTTTTTGTTTGGCCTCTTTCATGCAATATAATTATTTTGAGAAACATTCACAAGATGAATGGCTTAACAGCTCATTTGATTTATTGTGGAATTTTATTTCTCTTTATGCATATTCCACAGGTTGTTTATCCATTTACCTTATGTTGGACATTTGGGTTATATCCAGTTTTGGACAAGTGAAAATAAAGATATTGTGAATATTCATGTCCAAGTCTTTGTGTGAACATAGGTTTTCATTTCTCTTGAGTAAATATATAGGAGAGGAATGGCTGGATTATGTAGTAGGAATATGTTTAATTCTTGAGAATTTGACAAACTTTAAAAAAAATAGTTGAAATTTAGAAAAAAATGCCATTTGCAATAGCACCAAAAATATGAAATATTGTAGCTGAGAAAATTAAGATTTAAGGGATGATTTTGATTACTGCAGCATTACATAGATGCCTTTTGCGTTCTGGTATATTGGATTCGACAGAAGGAAATACCTGAAATTGCTAATTATAATCCAGCTGCCTTGATCTCAGATAATAATTGAGAGCTAAAAGCTTCTGCCCCTGTGATTATAATAACCTTTTGACTAACCTTCATTTTTACCCAGTTATCCAGTTTTTTCAACTTCAGAGTCTTGAAATCATTAAAGATACCCCTAATGTTTATTAATGAAGGATTTGGGTCAGTTCAGAATTAACCCACCCCAAGTCCAAAGTTATCTTGATAACTGAGACAGGCTCTAACTAAAGTGAGCCTGCCTGACATGTGCAATAACGTAGACTTTAACCTCAAGTCACCTGTACCTCATTATAATACTAAAAATCATGCCCATCATCATATTAAGGCAGTCATTTTCTCACATAGCTTCTGTGACTAAGCATGTAATCAATCTCTGCACGCTCAATAATTAGATCACCTCTAATCACATCATCTGGAGCCACTGTGCTCATTATCCTAAAACCTGCCCATCTTTTGATACTATAAAACTATCAGAATTACTGCAGTTTAGGGAGACAGGTTTTGGGTTGATAGGCCATTTGCTCTCCTGATACGTGTCTAGCAGTGTCTCAGGAATTGGTCATTCCAGAGCATCTGGCTAAATAATCTACCACCTTTGTCTGATAATAATTTGGCAACCCAGAGGGGATGATGCCCGAGGCTTTGGGGCCCCATCAGAGTAGTAAACCAGGTAATCAAGCCTTTTGTAGCTGCTGGACTGACTTTAGTCAAGAGTTACAACAACCAGTGTTTCTCTGTTCTCTGGCACTCCAGAGACTTTTGGCACCTTATAAAACTTCAAAGAGAGAAACTGTTTCCAGTTCCATGTCTGAACATCTGACTGGGTGAGTGGGTCATCAGAGTAAAAGTAGATTGGGGTAAAAGTAAATATGGTGGTTCGAGTCCAATTGATCTAGGCCTGGGTTCTGCTTGCAGAATCATCCCCTTTCCTCTGACCTCTATGCCTTTCTGTTTTCTGGGTACGATGCCATATAGGGTTTGAAGCCCTGACCTAAGTTTTTCTGTTGAGTGTTACCTGGGTATAGGGTTTAATGCTTGTTTAATTGTTGATCGGTATGTTAAGCATTTAATGCCTGTTTAATTGTTAGTTGGTGTGTTTGGTCTAGTTATTAATTGGTGTATTACTTAAATATAATAAGTGTTAACTGTCTGTTTAAATTTGTTAGTTGGTGTTCTACTGCATTTGTATTGATCAAGTGTTTCTAACTGGTTACTGATTATGGAAATTCTTTAAAAAGAGAACCTTAGGATTTTATTGAAAATTGGAAATATTTTAGTTATAATCTATAAGAAAAGATTTATTTTTGTGATATAATCTGACCTCAATATGGGAAATAGCCTGAGAATGGCTCTATGGAAAGATACTACCATTACAGTCACAGTTAAAAATGTTACAGTTAAAATTGTTCTGCAAAAAGGCAGAAATGGGATGAGATAATGTTTATTCAATGTTTTATTTGTCTCTCTCAAAAGTATTTCTGTGTTTCTGTTTCTTGTGTAACTAACTTTCTATTTGTATCTGTCTGCCTATTCAGTGTATACTCTCATACCTCCAGATGGTAATAGCAAATTAATAAGAAAAGCCTTAAAGAGCTCTATTTAAACTGCTGAGAAATAATTAGGCAACTTTAAATATATCAACTAGTTCTTCTGAAATAAAAAAAAGGAAAAACTCTGTAAGCAGCAAAATTCAAAAGCATTAGTTCTGTAATTACTGTAAACAAACCTGGACATTCAAAAGAAACCACCCTAGAGCTCCCCTAAAGCTGCAAGCATTTGCCAGCATGTTGTCACTGGGAAAGGCAAAGACCTTTTCCAATTGTTCTGGTCACAGCTTTTAGTAAAATAGACCTAATAATTGGAAATAGTTGAAGAAGTGGGAAAGAACTCTAAAAATTACATGGCCCTCACCTGAAACTTTCAACAAATCAGGCTTCATTCTTTCTGTGCAATCTATCCCTGACCCCAGGTCCTAAACCCCTAAGGCAGGCCAAAGGAAAGCCTGGATGCAGAAAGATGGGGGAGGTGTAAAAAAAAGAATTCTTTTTACCAGGCCTGGAAATTAAAAATGGTAAGCATAGAAAACTGTGGAATAGGCCATGTCTGTTAAAATTATTTTTTTCCAATAATACCTTTGCAGTGGTAACTATCGTAATCAGATCATTAGTAAAATATGAATAGCTTTGGGATAGGACTAACTGAATAGAACCTAATTATCAAATTTCAGTAAGTAAAATGAAAGGTCTTTGAAAGACATGGAAAAGTTTCCTAGAGTTAGTCTTGGGACAAATTAAACAATTGCAGTATATCTTTCCAGGACTTGATAGTCAATGTACTTTTAAAATTGTTTGTAATTTTAAGATATTATGAAAACAAATAGTTTTTTTCAATTTCCAATAAAAGGATACATTTTTTAATTGAACAATTGTGATTTTGTTCTGCTTGGGCGTGTGGGGCCCAGACACATTACTCATTAAAAACAGCCTTCTAAGATGGCCAGTTCCCAAAAGGTGGTGGGATGGCCACCCATATGTAGGGATGGATGAAACTACCAGATGAGACTCGTTCTGCAAAACAGAACGGCTTTAGATTTATTGACAGCTGCACAAGGGGGAACTTGTACAATGTTACATGTAGAATGTAGTGTGTATGTTCCTGACAATCAGGGTTCTGTTGAAGGTGCCTTGCATGAAATAGATGAGGAAGGACAAGCCATTCACTCCCTCTCACAGGATGCTTTACAGTCCTGGTGGAATTCCATGACTGGGACTTGGCCTTGGGTAATAGTAACCTTGGCATGCCTGTCAAGATTTGTTGTAATCTTGTTGTAAAAAAATGTTGTAAAACAATTTTAGTAATATTTTGTTGTTCATTTGATTGCTGTTGTGACCTACGGACCCAAGGAACAGCGATGTGGGACAAGTCATCCCCTAGAACACAGCCATTTAAGGGGTGGCGTGTGGGGACCAGAAGCATTACTCATTGTAAACAGCCTGCTAAGATGCCTTCATAAATTCCCCTTCATAACGGGAATATGATACAGCATAGTTATGTAACCAATGTTGTAAAATACATGTCTCTAATCATGTATCCTGTGAGTGAAGTCATTTGCTGAAAAAATGACACTTTTGTGTATTTATATATAGTATATAAATTACACTTTTGTGTAATTTATGTATATGCATCAGAGCAGAGCAGGGACAATGATTAAAGATGACCACTCTACCAGCAGCTCCTAGTGCTTTCTTTCAATTTGCTATTGGACCAGTGACCGAACCTTAAGCTGGGACCTGACAAGGTGTATTCTCCCCCAAAACTAGACTAGTATTATAAGTGCATTTTCATTATTCCTCTTAAAAATAGACTAACTATATAGGTTAGTTTATATGAACTGAGCAATGTACCTGGTAAATAATAACACAAAATATAAGAAAATAAGACTATGGTGACTCTTCAAATGTATCCTATTTAAGAAATCAGTTAACTGTAGTAAGAAATACAAATGGATATTTTAAATAACCTTAAATATCTGGATTTCAAAGAATCTGGCTTTTGGTTACTTAGCCATTTGTTGCTTCAATATGGGGAAGAATTTGAATTTAGTCACTTTGTTAACATCAATGAGAATATTTTTTGTTAGTAAATGTTACCATGAATAGAGAAGACATAATACTTCACTTCAAAGAGTTTATATTCTAGTTAGAATATACATGTACTAACACATAGCATAAGACAGTAGTAATAAAGGAATAAAAATGCTGGAAGAATTAAAAAAGCAGATAGATAAAGAATGACCTAAGAAGACCTCATAGAAGACATGACACTTTTATGACCTTTAAATAAGAAAGTAGCATTTAAATGAATAGAGCTATGAACTAGTTTTTTAAGAAGCCATAACTTAATCTTGTAAACAAACATATTCCTGGTATTATTTAGCACTTGGGAATAATGTGGAATTTTGAGGTTTTTTTCTGGGTATAAATCCATTAAATGTTGAAAAACTGATTATATTTCCAACTTGGGGCTTTTCTGAACTTTGAAGGTAGTGCTAAATTGGACTGAGAGATTTAAGGTGTATTGTAAAGTAATCATTTGTGTATTGTGAGGATAAAGTATATAGATGCCTTGCTATGTTCCAAACCCAAGCATAATTTCTTTTCTTCTTCCATTATTTTGTAGTATCTCTGTCTCTTCTCCTCTTCATGAATACTACTATTAGAAGGAAGTATGTAATATCTCTGTCCCTTCTCCCCTTCATGAAGTACTGCTACTGGAAGGTTCAAAAAGCTTTGTGAATGTATTATGATTATGTGCAGTCCAGATAAATAAAAAGCTATAGGTGGAATGGATACAGAAAGTAGTAGAAAGTTTGAGGAATTGAATTTCATTTGTTATAGTCATTGTTGACTTCAAGCCTTGAACGAATATAGAGAGATGTAAAAAACGAGTTCATAAAAGTGAACTCTGTCTATTCAGTGCTGACCAAAATGTTATATATCTATTTGTCATTTATTTCAAAAAGAAGAAAGCTTTTATTTTTTATGAAACCAGGTATTCATACAAAACTAAAGTTTTCTCCCTGTTACAAGAATGTGGATTGTTGGTTTGCTCTTAAAGTAAAATTTCTAAAACGTTTTTCTTAATCATCCTGGTACTCTGTCTAGAAAACAAAGATTTTACAACAGAATAATATCTTTGTTAATGTTTATGTTGGCCTTATCCTTTATTTCAGAAGACAAGTAAGTCTTCTCACTCTTAAGAGAAAAACTGTTACATATAATTTGTTCTTTAACCTTGTAAAAGTAAGTTGCTGAAATAGTGTAACATATTGCATAGGAGGTGTTTTGGAAGTATTACAGTGGTTAAAAGAGATCCTCTATCCTGTTGTTGGTTAAATTTGTAAAGGTAAAATAAGAGCATTTTGCTTAAATAGCCTAAATACCTATAATAAATTACTCAAAAATTAAAACAAGAACATATTTTGCTTTACTGTGTATGAGATGTTAACACTGTTATTTCTTGGGTCTCATGGCAATCCTCTGAAGAAAATGCTATTGTTTCCAACATATGAAAATATCAACAAACAGTTAACTAAGCAAAAATAGTTAAGTGATGGGTTAATATATGAGGCCATGGTCTGGGAAGTCTTTGCCAAGAAGTAGGATTTGACCAGGTTATAAAAGAAGCAGTAATTTTAAAGGGTGCCCTGAGGAGGTAGAGCCTACCAACATTGATTTTTAATATTAGAAAATGGTATTATCCATTTGAACTGGCAAATCTTTGGGTAACAAATTGTGTGCAATTCAAATAAATAAAGTGAGAAGATTGCAGAAATAAGGGATAAACATAGTGACTACAATTTGTCAAGAAATAAATATTAACACCTTATTATCATTGTGGTTGTATTCAAATGAAAATAAATTCTTCAAAATCCATGTTGGGAAGCAGAGAACAGGGAATTTCAAGCAAAAAGAAGTATGCGAGGCATTTTTTCAATTATTTCTTTATTACTCTCTTGACTCTCATCTCCTCCTGTCTGGCTTATTGCAATAGCCATCTCAATGGCCTTCTAGTTGGTTAACTTTGTTTTAGTTTCCAATCCTCTACTCACAACCACAGTGTTAATTTCCCTCAAACACCAATTTGCCATGTCAGTCTTTTGGTCAAATCACCTAAGGCAGCATTTTAAGAGTGCTACTCTAGCTGGGAGGTATTAAAAGTTATTCCTCAAAAAAGCTTTTGTTATCAGTATCTTAGGAAAACACTGATGTAAAAATCAATGTTAAAAAAGAAAAACAAGTATCAAAGGTTTGTTGTGAAAATTCTCAAGACTGCAATGTTTTAATGTATGAAATGAATCTTCAAAGTGATGCCTTTGATCAAAGTATTGGTCCAAGAATGTCCAGATGGGAAAAGTGGACATAAAATAAAGACAAAATTCCTTAGCTTAGACTTTAATGCTTTCTGCAATATGACCAGTGTCTGAAAATACTTATATGACATTTGATCATGCCCCTTAGAATTGTATTATGTTATTTTTCTGGTTCTTGTGTTTTGTTTTTTTTTTCTCAAAGTTTTCACATATATTGTCATCTATATTCTTCATTTATTTTCCCTTTTCCTCAGTATTCTACTTGTGAACTTGGAATGGTAAAAAGCTTTAATAATTATCTTGATTTGCTTAAACTCCCATTTTACTCACGAAATGTCAGAGAAGAAACAAAAAGCAACTAAGGCAGGCTGACATGCCAAAGATCCCTTATAGTGCTGATAAAGATCTCTTGCTGCCAGAAAAAAGGCAAACTGATGTGAGCAAGTCTGCAAACCTTTACCAGAAAAACTACAACCTTGCATAAATAGTCCTGCTTATGTGGGTTGTTTATTAATGGACTATGATCCAAAGGCACCCTGCTCACAACCCCCCTGCAGCTCATATATCTCACACTTCCCCTGCAACTCACATCTTCCTTGTCCCTCTCAATCACCAAACCCCTCACACCCTCCCTTTATAAACTGCCTCCCCAAACCCAACCCTTTAAACAGCAACTTTCTTTGCTCCAAATGAATGCTACTTTAGCTCAGTAAATTTCTTCTATACTTTGGTTTTCAGAGTCTGTGCTTTCTGTTTTCATCATAACATACTTGTAACTCCTCAAGTCTGTATGGCATGCCATTAGATAAACATATTTTTTTTGCTGTTTTAAATATATTTGAAATTATCTATTTTTAGTTTATTTTAATAGCTCTGCTATTTCCTTTTCCAATTGATCATTTATTTGATATTCTGAAACTTATCTTTGATATCTTTAATTTTCTTGAAAGGGTAAAGCTGTTCTTTTCTAAAATTCCATAAACTGCACTTAACTATGTTTTGCATACAACTTTATTTTCTTTCATGCTGTTAAGGAACCTTTGCATACATTTAATTTGCTTGCATTTCTTCTTAATTTTGCATTTAAGATAGACAGTCCCAGTGAGGTCTTTATATACCCTTAATTACTGGGCAGAGTTTCTCTTTGATTTTCCTTCCTGTTTCCTTGGCATTGCTTCAATATCTTAAATTGTGGAGCTCAATATTATTGATGTTTTTTCTTTGTTCAGCTTTTCAACTTATTCAACTGTCAAGGAATGAGTATTTAGCGGGCCAGGGAAGCAGCCAGCCAACTTCTTGTCCACTTTTCCTAAAAACTGATTGAATTCTCTCCCCCACTGGTGTGTCTGGTCAAATGTCCATGAGGTCAGGATGGGAACTCCATTCCTAGATTTCCCGGAATAAATACAACCTGGGAAAGATTTCCAGTCAATGTGAATTTCTATGACTATTGTCTATACATAGTATATCTTTGTGGACCCAAAGAGGTTCCCATGATATTGTTTCCTTGTCTCTCTTCTGACCAAGTTACAACTGCAATCTGACTTTCCTTTTAGATTGGAAATCATGGCTATATTTTGTGATCAGAAGATCTCTTGCTCATCCTTATTCCCCTATGGAGGATGTTCTATGTTCTATGAAGGTAGAATGAGTCCATACACATTTATGAACACTAACACCCTCCCCTTACCAATTTAATAATGCTCTTCAGAATGTCCTCAAATATCTTCTAACCCCTCATCATTTTGGGGATTATAGATAATAATTGTTGCTTCATGGAATACTTCATCTAGTTCTAAATTGTGTAGCATAACCTTCAGAATTTGAAGTAGGGCTTTGTTGTCACTATTTAGTGTCAGTATATATGCAGTTTACATCCAAATTGGAGTTGATTTGTTATTTCAAAGAGTTTCAAAGAGATGAATGCACTATGCCAACTTTCTTGGAAGCCTTCCCAAATTAGTATTAAAATCACATTCAAATTTTCTCTGTGCAGCAAACAAAACATTTGATCAATTCAAATGAGGCATGATTAGCGCCCATTTGCCTAATCTTTTAAAATAATTTGACAGGTAATAATCTCTTAACTGGACTCTCTGCTTCAGCTCTTATTCTCTTTTTTCAGTTTATTTTCAGCAAAGCAGCCAGAATTATTCCATTAAAATGAAAGATCACATCACTTCTCTGGTCATAATCCTCCCTCAGTTTCCATATCACCCAGATAAAAGAGGAGGTACATCCCATAAACCACAGGGGCAATAAACAAAAAGAAAAAAAAAAAGAACTACTAGGGCCTTCACAGTCTGGAATCCCCTTTTACTTCTCTAATCTCATCTTTTACCATTTCCCCCAAATACATGCAAATTGAGCCACACTGCTTTGTCATTGTCTTGAACAGCCAGATATGCTCCCCCTTCAAGTCCTTTGCATTGGTTCTTCTACCAGCATGCTACCTAGCAAAGGCCATGGATTTTTTTGACCCATGTGCTCAATAACAAATTCCTGAGACACCAGGGTTTCAAAGAGAGAAAGAGTTTATTACTAGGCACCTCATAGGAAAACAGATGCAAAATCTGTCTCTCTGAACTGCAGTAGTTCTGATAGTTTTATTAGAGAAAAAGATGGACATGGTTTAAGATGAGCACAGTGGCCTCAGATACATAATTACAGGTGATCTAATTATTGCACATGCACAGATTACATGCTTAGTGATAGAACATATATAAGAAAATGGCGGAATGTAGGTTAAAGTCTAAATGACTACACATGTCAGGTGGGCCCATTTTGGTTAGATCCAGCCTTGGCTATCTAGATGACTTTGGATTTGGGGTGGGTTAGTTCTGGGCTGACCCAAGAGCCTTCATTAATAAACACTAGGGGCTGTCTTTCATGGTTACAGGACTCTAAATTTAAAAAACTGAATAACTGGGTACAAATGAAGGTTAATCACAAGGTGTTTACAATCATAGGGGCAGAAGATAAAGACTATAAATCATTATCAGAAATCAAGGCAGCTGAATTAGAATTTAGAGATTTCAAGTATTTCCCTCTGTCTCTTCCAATATTCCAGAAAGCAAAAAGGAATAGCTACATAATAATTCAGTACTATGGGCGGCTGCCATGGCTCAGCAGGCAGAGCTCCGACCTGCCATGCTGGAGGTCTGGAGTTCGATCCCTGGTGCCTCCTGCCCATATGCAAATTAAAAAAAAAAAATTCAGTACTCAAAATCATCTCTTAAATCATGATTTCTTTTTAAAAGTATGGCCCATTCAGATCAAGAATCAACATCTCAGAAGGCTGGATTGACTATTCTAAGCAAATTTAAGCAACCTCTCCCTCCTGTACTTCCTAGGTTTCCTTCCTGTCTTTTATCTCTTTTAGCACTTATCACTGTCAAACAGCCTTTTTAGTTTACTGGTTTATCTTGCTCATTATCTGTCTTCCCCATGAGGCTATAAACTTCATCTGGGCAAGGCTTTTTATTTGCTTTGTTCACTCCTGTATCTCCAGTACCTAGAACAGTGCCTGGCCTATTGTAGACACTCAATTGTTGAAAAATTATATAAATAAATGAATGAAAAACAGGGACTAGTGGACCCTTTCTCTAAATGGGGGACTCAGTTGCCATAGACCACAAAGATACTTCATGCTATGGGATTTGTTGGTAAAAAAAAAAAAAAAAAATACAACCAATGATCAGGAATTTTAATTGACAGTGCTCATTTCAATTCAATATTGTTTATTACATAGAAATACTAGGATGTATTAATTATGTGTACAGGCTCTGTAACCAGATTGCCTGGATTAAACCCTCAGCTCTATCACTTACCTTGTGCAAATTATGTAATTTCTGGTACTTTCATAGAAGTGTCTCATTGGATTGTTGTGAGCTGTGAAACCCCACTTAGAAGATTTCTTTAAAACATATATTTAGTATTCATTAAGTGTTATATATTGTAATAAATTATTTTTAAGTTGCATGGCTTCATTCTAATATTCACAAATAAGGGAAGCTGTGCCTCCAAGCCAAATAGTTACTGTTTTGTATACCACCTTTGTTCGTATCTCCTTTACAGATGAACAAACCCTACAAATAACATAAAGTTCATTCTTTCAGTTTCTCAGGAAACAAGAGATGTATTTAACATCCAAAAATAAAAGACTACTAATTGTTCCTAAAGCTCCTAATCTATCAAAGTCATAACTGCTTAGAGATGAATCCAACAATTTGAGAGCTTTTGTATAAGGTAAACTTACTATGTTTACTTATATCCTTTCTAAGAAGCCACATCAATAATCACAATAATAGACTACTATAACTAAAATAGACTACTATAACTAAAATAGACTACTATAACTAAATCATCTAGGTCACACTCCTCATTTTTCTAATGAGTAAATGAAAGTCTTAGTGGACTTTATTATGCAGTATAATTCTTAGGGTTTAATCTAGTTCTTATTCTATTAAGAAGATATAACTCATAATGGTGCACTTTCTACTTACTTAGACTAACACTGAAATTGTTTTGACATAGGTAGATTATTAAAAATTCAACATATCAAACAATATCTAAATGCTAGAGAGTACTCAAACATTTGCGCATATGGATAAACATTCATTGAATTCGTGTGCTTTACATAAAAAACTCACATGCCTATGCATAAACATGCTTACCTTTAATATATCATGAGGACAGTGCACCTCTTGTGAAATTAACTTTTCACCTTTTCCATGTAGAACTTAATGCCAAATGAATTGAAAGTTCATATTTTTGTGATTGAAATGATAGAAGGAGTAGCATATGATTTTTTACGGTACGTCAAAATCATTTTCAAATCTTTATATATCTTCATGCAATTGTAAGCAATTTAATATTATGATTGTTCTTGTTTTACTGAATAAAACCATCTTAAGAAATAACATGTAATTAAGTAGAGACAAGGGATATCGGGGACTTTGTTTGCACAGAACACCTGTGCATTGAGGGTATACTATCCCCAAGTCATATGGTTAATCCTGCAAAAACCATTATGATCCTTAGCTATACAAAAACTTCAACTGCCTCTGAATTTTGTGCTGCTGATTCCTCTAGTTTGCTTGCTTTCTCTGCCCCTGATTTCCTCTCTACTTACAGGACTTGATATGCATAACATGGCCATGTCTTTAATCAACACACTACTCACATAAAACAGACATTGCCCTTACTCTTGGGAATGTTTGGCAAAAATACGTTGCGTAGGAAAGCCCATTTCCACTTATTAGGTTTTCTGAGTATTAAACAGTCAGCAGCAGTCACTGGGCTATTTTTAAATGGCATCACTTAAATATTTCTAATCCTTTAAAGAACCTTGGGAATGCAAGGCTGATTTCCAAGCCAGAGATTTATTTTTTTTTTCTAATTAGCAGATAGCATCATTTGCGATAATACCCAAAATGATATTTAGCAGCACCTCATCCAAAAACTGTCACATCTTCAAATACCTTATGTAATGTTGACAAGGCTAAAGCAGTTGGTTAATTTTTTTTAAATTTAGTCATATTTTATATCAAGTAGGTGTAAGTATATTTTTATATGCAGTAATAGCACTTATGCATGAATCTTGATTGAATCCCAGTTCCCAAGCATCAACTTCTTTCTAGATTAGCTGAGTGCATTGGGCCTATTGAGCCATTAGCTTTTATTGAAGGATAGATGAATATCAGTCCCTATAGAATAGTGAATTAGCTCTTGCTTGTAGCAAAGCTTTTTCCTGGTTTCTCTTCACAATGGGGCTCTTTTAAGCATGGCTTTTTCTAATGCTACCAGAGAGTAAAGTGGCTGTGAGAAGAAAATGAAATCTATTGAAATAAAATCATCAAGTAAGCATGGCATTAGCTGCTCACAGCAGAGTGATCTGACATGATTAATCCACAATGATAAAGGTGACCTTTGGGGTCTAAGGCAATTTCTTTGATATTGAATAGTATACATGATCTAGAATTGATATAATAGCTGTCATTTATTGAAAAGATCAAAAAAATCATCTAAAGGCTTTAATAAATCAATCTTATGATAGAATAAATATTATTTCATTCCTCAACATTTTTTCTTTTAAGATATTTTTACCCTTAGCCTTCATTTTATAGTACATTTTATTAATTTAAAAATTATGTAGTTAAAAAAGATGTGAAAGAGATATTCTAGATTAACCTTACCTTGGAATTCTGCAAATCAGCTCATTTAGAGAAAATAAGTAAAATAACTGGTTGTTTATTTTCCTGGAAAGGCTTAAACTTCTTATATTAACCAATTTTTTTAAAGTAATTTTTCTGAGATTTAAAAAAATTAATATACCACGAATTTCCCTGGGAGTAATTAGGAAAATGGAAAAAAGTGCTAAGGATATATCTATGTGTTTCATAAACTGGAAATTAACAGAATCTCAACATGCAGAAAATATAGTCTAAAGAATCATTAAATAGACTTCCACTGCCAAGTAAAATGTAAAAGGATTTGAAAGACACTTTTCTTCACAGGAAAAAAAAAGAAAAAGAAAATTCATACTTCTCTGTAGGATTAGGGAAAAGCAGCATTTGCCAAACAACATTAACAACAAAACACCTTGATAAAACTAAATTCCAGGGAGAAATAAGCCTTCATAATTGAATAGAGTATAACAAAGTCTACACAAGTTTCAAGAGGAAATCTGTAGATTTAGAAAAGTTCTAAAGTCTTTGCTCTAAGTTTCCACCTTAAAAAAATTAGAAAAAGATCACATAAAAACCAAGTAAGGTTGGCAATGGTGACCCAGTGGCAGAATTCTCACCTGCCATGTCAGAGACCTGGGTTTGATTCCTGGAACCTGTCCCTATAAAACAAAACAAAACAAAATAAAACAACACAAAACAAAACAAAAATCAAAGTAAATAGAAGAGAGAAAATAGTAGAAATAAAATTAAGAAATGATGAAATACAAAACTGAAAGCAATTGAGAAAATCAATGAAACCAAAAGCTGGTTTTTGGAAAATATTGACAAAATCAATAAGATTCTAGCTAAAGCAAACCATCAAAAAAAGAGAAAATACAAATTGTCGATATCAGGATATAACTGAGAGTTGAGAATTAGCAAATGATTATGATCACTGTATCATTATATAGGTGATTTTTTTACCTTCTCATATACTGGGAAATGCCTGAGGTAGCTCAGCTGTGGCCCAGCTAGCTGCCTTGATCTTTGACAATGATTATATAACCATATAGCCTTTATCTTGTGAGTGTAAAAACCTCGTGATTGGCCACACTATATCTTCTTATCCTGTTTTACTCCTTCTAGAGTCTTATGATAACAAAGACAGCCCCTACTGTTTATTAATGAAGGAATTTGAGTCAGCCCCAAACTAACCGTCCCCAATTCCTAAACTATTTTACTAGACAAAGCTAGCATGAAATCAATCTGCACATGCTCAGTAATTAGATCATCTCTAACTTCATCGTCTCAAGCCATTATACCCATCTCCTAAAGCCTGCCCATCTTTTGATGCTATAAATTTATTAGTTACCTCAGTTTGGGGGAACATATTTTTGGTTGGATAGGCCATCTAATCTGCTTCCTGCTTAGTAAAAACTTTTTCTCTTTGAAACCCTGGTGTCTTAGATTGGCTGTCATGCACATAGGCAGAGAACCCCACATTTGTTTGTATCAAGAAGTAAAAAAGGGAGAATTACTATGGATCTTACACTACCCTCATTGGCACAGGACCCATGACTCGCCCCACACCCCACACACCTGAACCCTGAC